>CM047743.1:15437351-15562351 GCA_026225825.1 Pistacia integerrima | reverse complement strand
GTTCTAGCAAAATAATCAAGGGTTCTATGGATTATCTTCGTGTTGACTTCCGTGAGTGCGATCTTACTTTGGATCGATTAGCAAAAAATCATGTGAACAGTAGATAGTGAACAGTGTTCCTGTCCGAAATCAGAGATATTAAAAGGAGCCACCAAGCGTATGTAAGTATTCTAATCCTTGAATGGATTTACTTTATACAGATTTTTGTTTATAAACATGTAAACGGTATAATCTATACTCGAATCTAGGCAAAAATAGGTAATTGATTTACCGATTGAATTTTTTGTTTTCCGCTGTGTATGGTAGATCAATTACTTATATATGCTCCAATTCCAAAGCAAGTGGCATGCTTTACCAAACACAAGACTATTTGGGGACATTCCAATTAGTGTTTTAAATGTCGCCCGGTATGCCCACAATGCATCATTTAACTTCCATGGCCAATCTTTCCTCAATGCATTTACCGTCTTCTTTAGAATTTTCTTCAATTCCCAATTTGACAATTCAACTTGTCCACTCGTTTGAGGATGGTATGGCGTAGCCACCCGATGTGTCACCTCATATTTTCCAATAGAGCTTCAAATTGTCAGTTGCAAAAGTGTGTCCCTCCATCACTTATAATAGCCTGTGGTACTCCAAATCAAGAAGATATTCTTCCTAACAAAGCTTACCACTATTTTAGCATTATTGGAAGGTAATGCAACTGCTTCTACCTACTTTGACACGTAGTCCACCACAACCAAAATGTAGGTGTTCCCGAATGAATTTGGGAAAGGTCCCATGAAGTCAATCCCCCAAACATCAAAAAGTTCCACAACCAAAATATTGTTCAAGGGCATTTCATTCCTCCGTGAGATATTCCCACTCCTTTGACATTAGTCACACTGTTGAGCAAATCTAAAGGCATCCTTGAATAGATTTGGCCAATAGAATCCAGATTGAAGGACATTAGTTCTAGTTCTTGTTCCTCTAAAGTGACCACCAACTTCCTTTTCATGACAATGCCGCAATATGCTTTTCATTTCTTCTTCCAACACACACTTGCGTATCATCTGATCCGCACAATGCTTATACAGAAAATGTTCCTCCCAAAAAAAGAACTTCAAATCAGAAAAGAACTTCTTCTTTTGTTGGAAATTCATATCCATCAGAAGCACTTGAGATGACAAGTAGTTTGCAATATTAGCATACCATGGTGCTTCTTCAATTTTCATCAATTGTTCATCCGGAAATGTGTCTTGAATTTGGACCTCTTTCTCATCCTCCTTTTCAAGTTGCTCAAGTCTTGACAAGTGATCTGCCACCACATTCACCGACCCTTTTTATCCCGGATTTCCAAATCAAATTCTTAAAGCAGTAGAATCCATCGGATAAGTTTCGGTTTTGCTTCTTGCTTTGCCAAAAGATGCTTGAACGCTGAATGATCCGTGTAGACAATGACCTTGGCACCTAGCAAATAAGAGCAAAATTTGTCAAATGCATAAACAACTGCCAAAAGCTCTTTTTCAGTGGTAGTGTAATTCAATTGTGCATCAGCCAATGTTCTACCAGCATACTATATCACATGCAAAACTTTATTCTTTCTTTGCCCAAAGACTACCCCTATCGCATAATCACTAGCATCACACATTAATTCAAATGGAAGTTCCCAATTGGGAACCGCAATTGCTTAAGAGTCTGAAAAGCATACATGCAATCATCATTAAAATCGAATGGTGCATCTTTAAGTAACAAATTGAAAAGGGGTTTAGAAATCTTAGAGAAATCCTTGATGAATCTTCTGTAGAACCCCACATGTCCCAAGAAACTCTGGATATATTTGACATTTTTTGGAGGTAGCAACTTTTCAATCACTTCAATTTTGGCTCAATCCATTTCAATTCCCTTCCTTGAAATCCGATGTCCAAGAACTATGCCCTCTTGAACCATAAAATGACACTTTTTCTAGTTTAACTCTAAGTTAGTGTCTTGACATCTCTGCAAAACAAGAGAAAGGTTAGAAAGACGATCATCATAAAAAAAGACAAAAATAGAGAAATTGCCCATGAACACTTCAAGAAACCGTTCCACCATATCACTAAATATGGACATCATGCATCGGTGAAAGGTGGCCTGTGCATTACACAACCCAAAGGGCATCCTCCTATACACAAATGTACCATATGGACAAGTGAACGTCATCTTTTCTCGGTCTTCAAGAGCAATGGGAATCTCGTTATACCCTGAGTAGCCATCTAGGAAATAGTGATAGGCACGTCCCACTAGTCTTTCCAATATCTAATCAATGAATGGTAGTTGAAAATGATCTTTCCTTGTTGCTTCATTCAGTTTCCTATAATCAATACACACCCTCCAGCCCATGACTGTCCTGGCCGGGATAAATTCATTGCTCTCATTTTTTATCACCATGATGCCCCATTTCTTTGGAACCACTTATACAGGACTCACCCAAGGACTATCTGAAATAGGATAGATGATTCTCGCATCTAAGAGTTTTACCACCTCTTTTCATACTACTTCCTTCATAAAAGGGTTCAATCGTCATTGTGGTTGTACTCTTGGCTTGATATTATCTTCCATAAGGATTTTGTGCATGCAAAAGATGGAGAAATGCTATTTATATCTGAAATGGTCCCTCCAATTGCGGACTTGTGCTCTTTCAACACTCGAATCAATTTCTCTTCCTCCAAATTACTTAAGTTTACATTGATAATCACTGGGAAATAATCAGATTCACATACTTGAGATGAGATAGTAAGGGCTTCAATTCAAGCTTGGGAGGTTCTTCTAACTTTGCCTTGTCCTTCTCCTTACTCATGTATTAGTCTTCAAATTTTGGATCCTGGATGGTGCTCATCGGTTGAAGTGCTTCCGAATACCTAACACACTCATTCTTCCTTGGCTCATCTTCCTTGGTAGTTTTGGATTGGGAAATGCATGCTTCAAGAGGTAGTTGAGGATTGATCTCTTCAAATGTGTCTTTTGCTACTCTATCAACCATATCAACCCCGAAACATGACTCTACTTTCGATGGAAATTTTATGGCATCAAACACATTAAAAGTTACCATTTCATCTTGGACCCTCAAAATTAATTTTTCTTCTTGTACATCAATTAAAGTTCTTCTCGTAGCAAGGAATAGTCTTCCCAAAATGAGCCATAACTCTTTGTCTTTCTCCATATCCAATACAACAAAATCTACAGGAAATATGAATTCATCCACCTTGACCAACACATCTTCAATAATACCCTGTGGATGTTTGATTGATCGATCAGCAAGCTACAAGGACACCATTGTAGGCTTCACTTCACCGATCCCTAATTTCCTAAAAACAGAAAAAGGCATTAGATTTATGCTAGCACTTAAGTCACGCAAAACTCTATCAAATGTAACACCTCCTACAACATAAGGGATAGTGAAACTCCCTAGATCTTTGAGAGTTGGTGGTAACTTCTCCTGTAAAATGGCGCTGCATTCTTCTATAAGCATCATTGTTTCTTCCTCTTCCAGATTTTTCCTGTTTGAAATAATTTCCTTCAAGAACTTAACATAAATTGGCATTTGCTACAATGCATCTACAAAAGGAGTGTTAACATGCAGTTTTTTGAAAACATCAAGAAATTTAATAAACTGTTTATCCTGATTTTGCTTCCTTAATCTCCGAGGGAAAGGAACTAGAGGAGTGTGATTTGCCAACTCTTGTGGTATTTTAGGAAATGGCAATTTTTCCTTCCTTGTCTTCGATATCTTCTCCTTCTTTGGATATTCTTTTCTTGGACTTGTTAGCTTCTCTTCAACAATGATCTCTTCATCGACTTCTTCCTCAAATTCTTTCTTCTTCTCTAGTGGGGTCTCATCCTTCCCTTTTGGTTCAACTTCTTCTAAGACTGTTCCACTTCTTAAAGTTATGGCATTTGCTTTTTCACATGGATTTGTCACCATGTTACTTGGTAAGGAGCCTTGAGCACTCTCATTCAGTTTTTCCGAAATTTGACCCAATTGCACCTCCAAGTTTCGAACAAACGCTCATTGATTTTTGAAATTTGACTGCATCTCATTCATAAAACCTGTGGTTTCTTGCATGAATTTCCCAAACATATCCTCCAATTTTGACCCTTTCTATTCAAGTGGTTAAAAATTTACCCCTGGTTGATGGTTTGGCACTGTCCTTTGATTTAATTGATTGTTTTGATTGCCCCAAGACAAGTTTGGGTGATTTCTCAAACCAGGATTGTAGGTGTTGAGAATGGACTATTCTGTTGTCTCTGATTCCCAGCCAAATAGTTTACTTGCTCTGATGATGAGGAGGATGAGGCAAAGGTGTTCCCTACTTGGCAGTCAATACTTGCATGGTTACGTGCACAAAAATCACATGTTACATATGGTGTTTGAATAGAATTAACATGCATACCACCTATTTGTTTTTGAAGTGTGGCAACTTGGGTTGAAATGGCTATGTAAGCACCAACTTCATGAATACCCATGGACTTCTTCGGCACTATTCTCCCATCCGACCTTTGGTAGTTGTTACTTGTTAAAACTTCAAGTAACTCTTGAGCTTCCACCAGTGTCTTGTTCTGTGAAGCTCCCCCAGCTTCTGCATTTACCATTGTTCAAACATTTGGTTTCAAACCCAAATAGAACGTTTGGACTTGCATCCAAACAGGCAAACAATGGTGTGGACACTTCCTAAAACATTTCCTTGTTTCTCTCTCATGCTTCATATAATGATTCATGGTTGCTTTGTACAAACGAGGTAATGTCATTTCTCATCTTTGTCGAAAGAGCTGGTGGGTAATACTTGTAGAGAAACTTTTGTGCTAGATCATTCCATGTTGTGATAGTTCCAGTAGGTAATGAAATTAGCCATTCTTTTGCCTTATCTCTCAATGAGAATGGAAACAGTCGCAACCTAATAGCATCGTCTATCACCCCATTGTGCATGAATGTGTCACTGATTTCCAAGAAGTTGGCTATTTGCAAATTAGGATCATCTTTTAGATCAACCCCAAACTATATTGATTGTTGAATCATCTGGATTATAGCCAGATTTATCTCAAAGTTATTCACCTCAACAGGCGGTCTCATTATGCTCAGACTGCACCCATCAACTTGTGGAAGTGAAAACTCCCTCAAGGTTCTATTTTTAGCCATCTCAATGATTCTCTCCTCTCTTTCTCTTCTCTCTTTGATGAGTCTTCTTGCGGTTCTTTCAATCTTTGGATCAATAGGAAACACAGGAAGATTTCTTGCTTTTCGCATAAACTACAAAGGAAACAAAAAGAGTGTGAGATCACAAGCAAACAAAAATTAAACTAAAATAAGTAAAATTGAAAATTAAACTTCAATTTTGCAAAAACTAGAAAACTTCAATATTAACACAAAATCAATCCCCAGCAACGGCACCAAAAACTTGATGCGTGGTTATTTCATATGCATATTTAGCAAGTGGACTAGTCATAAAAAGTAATAAAGTGATGAAGTAAAGTATCGTTCCCACGAGAATTGCGTGGTAAGTACCGATTTTCCAAATTTTATAACTAATTGAAGAAAACAAAAATGTTGGATCTGCGGGAGCTACTAAAAACTAAATTAAAACAAAATATAAGATACAACTAAAATTAACACAACAACAGTAATTCAACAACGAAATTCAAATCAAGAGGAGAGGTTAGGGTTTCGATTTCACAAAGTTACTCCAATTCAACCTAATAATCCTATTATCCTCAAATTCACATGCAAAGATTACAAATCGAACTCCCTAGATTGTAAAATATACCTTCTCAAGCTATAATTCACTACTTATACCTATTAAACTTCCGCACCCAACAAATTGAAATTCAATAGTTCAAAGTCCCTTACGCAAGTGGAATCCTATAAAGATTTCATAGATCGCATTTGCCTATCTCTAGTTTTCGCTCAATCTATGGTGTTTATCTCAAGAAGTTAACACATGAATCACTTCTCAATCTCATCATGTTCAACATTCATTTAAATCAAAAACCCAACAATCAAATGCATTAAGAACAAAGATAAACACTTAATCCATGCAATAGAACCCCAAAACAACAAGATATTATAGATTAAATCATTGTAAACTAAGATCCATCAAAACCCTAATCCAAAAACGAGTTAGTTCATGTTCAAAATGGAAATAAATAGCAAATACATAAAAAGATCAGAGTTCAACATCATAAAAGAAGAAAGGGAAAAGAAAACTTCTCTAATTTGGAGACCTAAATTCTTCCAATCTTTTTCTCCTCTCCTTATTTCCTAAAATGTCGACCTCTCTTTAAAAAATGGGCTAACTTTTCTTTAAATAGTAGCCAAAAACCACCCTAGGATTAAAACACTATAAAAGGAAAACGCATCATTTTAAAAAAACATAAAATTGCAGTTTGCGTTGTGGCATTGACTTGAGTTGATCTGCTCCGTGATTCCAGAGGCTAGCTTGCCATGATAAACTTCCTATCTTCTTTGTGAATTTATGAAACTTCCCTCCGCTTGCTTCTTCACTTGAATCTTTGAACTTCTTGATCTCCAATAGGAATAAACTCTGAGGGTGCTTCCAATCAGCATCAGAATTTCCCCGATCTTTAAAATTGCGCTTGATTTCAGATCCAGAAACTCATTTTCGCTCTGTTTTTCTCTAACTGCACATTTTGGCTTGAAACATAAAATATGCAGAATTAAGTAAAAATTCAAGCACAAAACTCATAAGAAGTATCTGAAAATCCTACAAAAAATCATATAGAAAATAGTATAATCCAAGGATTATCAGCCTGCCGCTGCTTGGCGGAGCCTTCCTTCTTATTCTTTAGCAGCTAGGCTTCTTGGTTCTTTAGATCGGTGTTGGACTTAGTCAACTCCTGAATTCATGCATCTTGAGCAACCGCGAACTTCTTCAAATAAAGGCTCCCGCTCAAAGCCTACATGAAAGCATGCAATTAAGCTTCATAACTTAACAAAAAAGTTAGAAATTAAGAGTTACTAGAAGTTGCTGAGTCATTGCCCACTCAGCCACGACGGTCATCCCCATCTGATTCAGTTAGGTCTTTTCAGTAGGAAACAAAAATGATTTGGCCAAATGACCCATCCCAGCTACGTCGGAATAGACCGAGGCCGTGTTAGGGAAAGTGATCGTCACCTTCTTGTCCTCATCAAATTGGACCTCCTTCGATGAGCTAGCTTCAACCGATGATTGTCCAACTGGAGGAGTCGACCCGGTTTGTTGGGCTTGGACTCTCTTCGGGACTGACTCCCTTTTTCTCTTGGCTCTACGCTGTGTGGCCACCTCACTTGCACTCGGTATGTCCACGTTGAGATTCCTCATTAGCCTCTCTACAATGGCAAACTCCTCAGGTGTTAGTTCATGAAGAAACGAATGCCCAAATAGTATGTGCTTGTTGTAGCGAATCAACAGCACGTGCCACACTTGCTTTGATGAGGAGAATGGGATACCTCTTTGAACATCCTCAAATCCGGCCCACAAGTGACTCGTTCTCAAGTTAGATTCCTTCAAGATCACTCTCCAGTCTCTCTACTCTTTTGGAATGGCAAGAACTTCCCTCGTTGTCATGTCTAAACCGTCTCTGCTCTGTCCGGCTTGGTTGAAGTTAGGATCTGCAAGAGAAAGGGAGAATAAGACTAAGTAATCACAAGTATAGATAAGAATCAATCTTTCACCCGTGGCTCTCCATGTGTCTCGTCGAATATGGCCTCGCCCCTCATAAAGAAGAACTGCTCCTTCCAGTTCTGGTCACTCAACCTAAGGTTGGTCACTAGGTGGATGTGATCATGTCTTAGGGTGATGACGTATCTACCTTACTCTCAGTCGTTCTCCTTCAAATAATAAGAGTGTAGTAACTCGTGCAAACCAAACATCACTCGATTCTGAGCGCACATCACCTCCAAGCATAGTAACACTCTCCCCTTGTTCAGCATTATTTGTTTTAGTGCAATCATGAAGTGATTCAACACCTTTCAAACAAGTCGAGGTATAAGAAGACGTAAACCATCATGAAACCACAACTCGTACATACTCACCCATCCTTTTGCCTTCTAGTCGACCCTTTTGTAGCTCTTTGGTATTTGATCTCAATAGAGCTAGGAATGTGGTACTGCATCTGAATCTGCCACTCATCATTCTCCTTGAATAGATGCAGGTAATCAGTGCCTAAAATTTAGCTACCCGATCAGCTCGGCTCCTTTACCAACCCGCCACTAGTCAAAACATCACTTTCAGAGCTATTGCACTTGTCGTCCATTTCTTCCCTAACTTCAACTAGCCCCTTTACACCAAACTAACACTTCACTCGACTCGGACAGGAACACCGAGACAAGTCAAATGGTTGCCCTAAGTAAGTCAAACTTGTCTTCCTTGTCAAACTTGTCTTCCTTCACTCGACAAACCCAAAAAAACCCAGAATTTCCAAATAAACTCCAGTTTTCTAGTTTCACCAAAAACACTAGATTCGCCAAGAAAAAGCCTAAGGACTACTAATACTCCCATTTACTTAACACAATCACCCCCAAAGCTATTCAGAAGGCTCAATTTCTCAGGAAAAAAACAAGAAAACCAGTGAAAAACGCAAGAAATTCAACTCCCTCAAAACCTCTCCAAAAAACTATAGCCTAAAACACACTGAAATTGTTCTAAAAATGCAAAGAACGCGAAAAACAATAAAAAAAAGTTGAGTTTTGTAAAAGATTTGAGTTTTTACAGAGAATGACAGAGAAGATTGTGTGTACACCGCTGTTGCAACTGGAGAGGGTTTTTGAAAGGAAACAAAGAAGCCAAAAGACGAGAAGGAAGATGTACAGTCACCTTGAAGAGTTTTATCCTCTTCTACTCATCCTGTCTATCAAAGGGGGCACACAGCAGCTGGCGATTGGGTGTGACCATTCAACTTCCTGCTCAAAACGAAGAAGAAATCCCTGTCATACACATGTCATGTGATAGGCTCACCTCGGGATTTGTGACCTTCCATTTCCCGCTCAAAGTCTACAAAACCCTATAATACATGCGTCCTATTCTTCTAGCACCACCAAATCACACTTGAACATAATTTGCCTCACTCGAGCAAGCTGACTCGAGCTCCAATCCTCGAAGTGATGAAAATCTTCCTCTCAAAGTTCGTAAGCAAACCACATAAGCACTCGGCTTGGATGGCTGAGTGAGTACATCTAAAAGGGACTGCGCCTCACATCTTATCACTTGATTCAGTTAGCCGAGTAGGCACAACTACAAAAGGATTGGGCCTCACATCCTATCACTTGGCTAAGTCAACTGAGTGGGCTTAGCTACAAAAGGGTGCACTTCGCATCCCATCACTCGAGTTGTTCAACCAAGTGAGGACATCTATAGAGGCATTTTGCATTATTCGTCATGACATGATACCCTCATTCAGTCAAGGGAATGCTCACTCAGCCCGGTATACTGTCGCCCAGCCTTGTTAACCTCCACTCAGACCAGTTACTCTCCAAGCTAAATACTTCTTAGCTTAGAGAGTGGGGGGCTAACTGTACGAGCCAAAAATCACCATGGGCCTTATCAAGCCCAAGCAAGTTTTTTCTACTACGTAGGCCTAAGGTTGCGACCCAATTCTGGTAAGGCCAACATCAAAATTCATGTCGTGAGCCAAAACGCACAGCCCAAACCCAGCCTCTCTCTAGATTGGGCATCACTAGCAGCCCACCTGAGGCCAGACCCACTGGTCCAAGGTAATTAAGACTCTTTCTATTTGGGTTCTATCCTAATTCACCTAGGATTCTTTATCTTAGGTGAATTAGGGCTCTTAGTCCTATTAAGGCAAGTAAATCAGGATCTTTCCTATTCATTAAACCTCTACCATTGTGGACTCAAAGTCCTACTAGGATACGAAGATCCTACAACTACTATATAAATAGGGGTCACTCCTCTGTTTAGGCATTCAATCTCCACTACTCAAAACCACCTACTTGCTTATAAGTTCTTGCTCTTAAGAACCTGACACCTTCGTCGAAGTCCTAGTCTCCGAAAAAACTCCTGGTAATCCTTTTTTCCCTTAATTCTTATTAAATTGCATCTTTCAGCCTTGCTGACTTGTGCGTTGGAGTACCTACGGCAAACACCACCCCGGTGTTTTTGTAAGCTTCACGTTTTCTCTTCGTGTATGCAGGTCTAGCGGATTGTCAGTGGCTTCAACCTTATGGGATCAGACCCTATTTCTGTAACCATAGATTTTTTTGCATCTACAATCGCCATTTTTCCATTGGGGGTAGCTTTTTTTGGTATTGTTTGAATTATACTCATTATAGTGAGTTGTAGGAATGAATCCTCGTCCCTTTTAGTTGACATGATCTCCACGAGTTCATCCTCTTCCTTTTTGGCTGAGGTAAGCTTGCTTGCATGTGATCCATTTGATGTTCCATGGTTTAGGACTCAAAATTTATCATCTACTCATTATTAGAACATTATAGGTTAGGAAGACTTATATGTAACAAAGCATGCTAGAAGAACTTATGAGTATATGTGTGTACTTGTATCATGTTACCTATTAGAAAAGCGACGACATTTTCACCAATGAGAGATTTACCCAACTACATTAGGAATAATCAGAATACTCCTTGTGCTAGTACTAATTACATGGTACTATTAAGTTGTATAGGGAAACAAGTCTATTGAGGATTTGAGTCATTTTGGTTGGCAATACATTTCATAATCATTTGACTGATGTTGTCATCAGATTGCCAAAGAGTTATATGCAAGTTGTGGTAGAATGCATAGAGATGGGTTCACAAAGCTGAGAGGAAAAACTATAAATCAAGTTTTTATGAGATATCTAAAGTCATTGGAGTAAATCTAAAAGCCTAATAGGATTATCTTAAGAGTACAACTAAAAGGCTCTACAAGGTTGTAGCGAGAAAATTTTCTAACAAATTCCAATAACTAATTCGTTGTAGCGAGTTTGGCTTCATTGTAATGAAAGTGAGTTTGTCGTACAAAGAGTTATATGCAAGTTGTGGTAGAATGCATAGAGATGGGTTCACAAAGCTGAGAGGAAAAACTATAAATCAAGTCTTTATGAGATATCTAAAGTCATTGGAGTAACTCTAAAAGCCTAATAGGATTATCTTAAGAGTACAACTAAAAGGCTCTACAAGGTTGTAGCGAGAAAATTTTCTAACAAATTCCAATAACTAATTCGTTGTAGCGAGTTTGGCTTCATTGTAATGAAAGTGAGTTTGTCGTACAAGAATTATTTGTTATAGTGAAATTGGTCTTTAAGTGTTTGTTCGTCGTAGTAAGAAATTTTCATCATAACAAATATGCAAAAAACGTGCTTACATATTTCAACATAGAAAAACAATTTAGGAAAGCAATCAATGGAGATTTGGACGAATTTCAAGACGTGGCCTAGGATATAGAAGTAGGTTGAGTTTTAAACTTATTCCTCAAATGCTTTTGAGAACAAATGCTTAAAAACTAACATTTAGACTTCTCGGTAGTTCAACTGTAGACCTAGATACACGTTTAGTAGATTTTTCATATCGTCTTTTTGAATGTTATAAAGTTAACAATTTACAAAAATGACCTAAGATATTGTAGATGCTAAAATCTACTGTTACGGAAATAAGGTCTGATCTCGTGAGGTTGAAGCCATTGACAATCCACTGTACCTGCACACAAAGTAAACAAGCATGAAGCTTACGTAAACACCGTTGTGGTGTTTGCCGTAGGCACTTCGACGCTTAAGTCAATAAGGATGAACGGGCCAATTTAGTGAGGGCTAAGGAAATCAAGGGTTGCCAGAAGTTTAGTTAGAGACTAGAACCACGGCGTGGGTGTATGTAACACCCACATGGAGGTACGTAATTTAATTTATGCTCTTATACCTTTAGTTGATTTTTGCTAAAGTTATTTTGAGAAAATGTGAAGAAAATGCCTTAAACTTGCATTAAGGGTAAAATGGTCTTTTCACTCAAAATTAGTTGAAAAAGTGAGTGAAAAGAGATAGAATTTCATGGAGAATGCAATAAAAATGAGGGCATTATGGTAATTGACTAAGGGACATATATGGAATTTTAAAGAAAGTGCAAGGGCAAAATGGGAAACTAATATATATTTTTATATTATATCAAGGATTGAAGAGTGAAACCCTAACCACTCTTCAACCGATTTTCACGCCACTTCTCCTCCAAATCCTCTCAATTTCTTCACTTTTTTTTCAAAAGAAATTCATAGATTTTCAATCCCAAACAGCTTTAGGTAAGATCCTTGCACTAAGAAGTGATTTTTAATTTTTAAAGTGTTGAATTTTGATGGTTTGTGCTTATAGGATTTAAGAGGAAGAGAGTTTGATCAAAGAAGATTCTGAAAGGGGTTGGATTGCTCATATCAAAGGTAAGTAAATCCCACCCAAGTTATGATTTGAGAAATCAAGTGTGTAGAGATTTTACATATATGTATATGCTTATGATTTGAGAATTGTTGATGAAATTGATGAACTATTGAAGAGTTTGATGATTATTGATGAATAGAATTTAGCCATGAGAAGTGGTTTTGGTTGTACGATGATTAATTGAAGTTTGGTTGAAGTTAGAAAGAGTTAAGTAGAATTTTTGGGAGTGTATTGTTTTGGACAAGTTTAGTAATTGTTTAAGGGAGTTTTACTCCAAATATTGGTGGCTTGGGAAAGAGATAGAATTGTAGTCAAATTAGAGTTTGATTATGCATGCAATATGTTTGATGAAATGTCCAAGAGAAGTGTATACATGAGTTTTATTCATTTATGAATTGATATGAGTTTGTAGATGGTAGAGAGAAAGACATTTTTATGCTACATGGCATCCTTGCATTTAAACATATGCATTTAGAAATAATTATAAGCATGAAACCATCTACATGCATACATCTTCATAAGAGCATGAAAAAGCACTAAAATATGTTAAAGAGAAAATAGAAAGAAATGGGAATATTAAAGATATTCGAATCTGAAATTTTAGTTAAAGAAGTGTAAAAAAATAAAAAAAAGAGAAGGTTGTTGCGATGGGGAGCCCGTGAGTCACAAAATCCCACATGCACGCCGCCTTTAGTGAGCAGCCTCAGAATTCAGAAAGAAGAATTATACAGTTTGTTAGAAGTCCGTGTGGATGAGGACTGTACCTAGAATTAGAGAATTCACTCACACGGCCAAGGCTACAAATCCATGCCTCAAACGAGTCCGATCGGCAAGAAAAGAAAGAATAGAAAGAAAGAATAGAAAGAAAGACTAGAAAAGAAATAAATAAATAAATAAAGAAAACAGAATAAGAAAAATAGAAAAGAAAATGCATAATCTATGCATTTGTGCATTTGCATCATAAATATGCATAATACCATACTCATTATTGTGAGTAGTGCAAAATTAGAAAATTGAGAGAAAAACAGTGAGCAAACAGAGAAAGAATAGATAATACTCGGGAAATGAGTTGTAAGGAAAGAAAATTCAGGATTTAAGCAATGGAGAGAGAAGGGTAGCATAGCAGGTTTACTTACTGAGCAATTAGTGCTCACTCCGTTGTTTTTCAATGTTTTTGCAGGTAATAGGTGAGTTGTGGTCACTTGGAATGTCACACAGTGGAAGGGTTGGGCTACACTGTCAAGTTGCTATTTTGACTATATTTTGTAAATATTTGTATATAAAAAAAAAAATTAAATATGGGCCCATACTTTATTACTCGTTTATATGTGTATTTTCTTATATATATTTTTAATGAGTTTTATTGAGTATTTTACAAGTATACTAGCTAGAAAGAAAGTATTACAGTGTATAACTTTTAGGAGCAAGAGTTTGGATGCAAGTAGGTGGTATTGAGGTTGAATGCCTAAACAGAGGAGTGGCCCCTGTTTATATAGCAGCTGTAGGATCTTTGTATCCTATTAGGACTTTGATTCTGATGCGTGTTTCCTACAACATGCAAATGTAGCAAGTATACTAGTCGCACAAGTAATAGAGTGATGAGTGAGTATCGTTCCCACGAGGATTGTTGCTAAGCACTAAGTCTTCTACCATTTTCAAGTTGAAGCAATCGAATTCTTTTGGATTAATGGGAACAATTTAAACTATAACTAAAACAAAATTTACTAAAAGTAAACTATGAAAGCAAGATTTAAAATACGGATAAAATCAATTCAAACAAACGAGTAGGGTTTTGACTTCATTCGGACTCTATGGGTTAAACCTAAAGAATTAAACTAAATTCATAATCACATGCATTGATTGTAAATCGAACTCTCTAAGGTGTCCAACATACCTTCTCAGGCTATGTTTTCCTACTCTTCCCTATTAACCTTCCGCACCCAACAAATTGAAAGTTAATAAATCTAAGCTCTTTAAGCACAAGAATCCTAGATTGATTTCATTGGTTCTTGAATCTATCTCTAGCATCCAATAATACAATGGTGATTACCCAAGAAGCTTAACATGAATTATCTCTCAATCTCATCATGTTCATCACATAAAAACAATAAATACAAAATAATCACACAATCAAAGCAAGATCATATGAAATTAATAATCATCAACTCTCTAACCCATTAGAATCCGAACTACATCAAAACCCTAACCCAAAATAGTTTAGTTCATGTCTAAATCAATAAAACAATTAAAAGAAACGAAAAATTCCAAGTTCAACATCATGGAAACAAGACAAAAGGAAAAGAATCTCCCCAATTGATGAATCCACTGGTTTCACCTCAAATCTTCACACTTTGTTTAATCCAGAATCACTTAAAAATAAATCTAAGAAAATGTAAAAACTGCTGTCTATCTCTCCACGAACGCCCTCAACAAAAAGACTAAGTATTTCTTTTATACCTCGCCTAAAATCCTAAAACTTAGCCTAAAAACGAAACTGTGCGTTTTACAAAAACTGGAAAGTGCAGACTTCGCCGTGGCGAAGAAGGAATCTCGTCGCGGCAACAAAGGAACTGAATCTGGTGCGTGACTGGCTTATTTCACCGCGGCGAAGCTTCCTGAAGAATTCTAAAATTACATAATTGCCCTCCACTTGCTTCTGAGTCCAGAAACTCCAAATCTGTCTTTATTCACTCAAAATGTCCATTTTAACCTGAAACACGAAATGTAAGGAATTAAGTAACAATTCAGGTGAAAATAAACTAAGAAGTATCTAAAATCCGGCCTAAAAGCTTAAATAAACTAGTATAATCCTCGGATTATCAAATACCCCTAAACTAGGGACATGCTCGTCCCCGAGCATTAGGTACAAAACAAGATAAAAGAAAAACACAAACAGCAAATGAGAAAAAAAATGAAAAGAGAAACAAGAGACTCGACTCACAAAACAACTGCCTAGAATTTATACCAATCTCAAAAGTTGTTGCAAAATTATTAATAGAAAAATGCTTAACACTCCAAGAAGTTATAAGTTGCATCGACTTTCTTTCTCAATTGGTCCCCCGAGTAGGTAATCCCCACTTCAATCCACCTTCCGACTTCCCGGATTATTTTATGCAGGAATGCAAAGTTTATCAAATGGTGGTAGACTCCATAAGCCTAAATATCGAACTACTCTCCACTAATGAGGACTAGACAAAGATAAGAATCAAAAGGTCTTTAAAAGCTTGTAACGCTAGGCTCGGGTATTGGGTTCCAAGAAAAGGATAGGAATAACAAATAAGAGAACTCGGTTTTCCTCATGCAAGCACTAAAATCAAATCGAACTCCACTTCTTCTCAACCACCAATCAACGTGTCCACTAATTTACAACCCTCAAACTTGTATCTTTCTTATTTTTGATACCATATATGCGGCAGGGGAAGTGCGTCTAAGGTGTATGTGGCGTTGTTAAACTAGAGGTCGTCAAGTACTGCTAGGCAATTTTTAAGGCGATTACTGGTTTCCAGTTGAGATACCCTTAAACTTGGCAACCGATTTTTTTTTTTTTTTTTAACACAATAAGAACAAATCAATTGAATTGAGGTGAACTAACTCTTTTATTTTTATTGCCCTTCTCACAACCCCCAAACTATTCTTTTAGTTTATTCGTACAACTCTTCCCTTTCTTTGTGTTTGCATTAGGATCGAATTCTCCTAAGGGTACGAGAAAGTGTTTAGGGTATAAGGATCGGACAATTTTTGGTTAGCCAAGAAAAATAAAGCAATAATGATTCATATGGCTCAAATAGGTGACTAGGGACAATTTCATTCATGGGTTGGCTAGAAAGGCTCAAACGTTCCAAAAAGAATGCCTAAATCATCTCCTCAACCATGTCTAATCCTAGAATTTCGCCTCAAGCACTTCTCTACTAGGTTCTAGAGTCCACCAACATTATCAAAACTTTACCTAAGTATATAAAATGAATCTAAGCATACCGAAAAAGTGAAAATGGTGGTTGAACCACTCAACAAACCTCAATCAAAATTCATTCAATAAACCTAAACTTGAAGCAATGCTTAACATTTCTCAACAATAAAACGCAACAATCCAATTCGCATCATTGATTTATACAATTCATCATCGGCAAAAACAATCAAACCAAAGTAAAATAAACAAAATCAAAAATTTCTAATTTTCCTACCCCCAAACAAAAGATGACATTGTCCCCAATGTCCCATTATGCATAAATTAGGAATAGAAAAACTAAAATAACAAAGGTACGAGATAGTTCCCTGATTAATCCATGAAGTTTCGCTCCACAATGCACACCCGAGTTGTGACCTTTTCATCACCCAACATCTGTCAAAACAATTGAAACTGTGGTGTCCACTATGTTAGAAAAATCCACTGACTAATATGAACGTATTACAACCTAATCTCGTCCTTGCAGAAACTACAAATTAAAAGAAAATGAATAACTAAAACAACTACTACAACCCAAAACAAAAATATAAACCAAGTTTACTGTTTGAAATGAAAAACAAAATCAACTAAAAACAAATAAAAATAAAGAAAAACAAAACAGGTGTTCCGGTGCTCATTCTTCGCCTCCCTCGTCTTCCTCTTCTTCCTCTTCTTCCTCTTCCGACTCGAAGCCCATCCACTCATCTGAATCCCAACCTCCCGCCAGCCCATTGGAATTCTAAAGTGTTAATGTTGAGCTTGTTGAAGCTACTCTTACGCATTTCATACATCATCGGTGCTTTCACCAACCAATCCTGACGTTTTGCCATACGTTTCATCATACCCATCATCTACTGTATCATCTCCTTCTGTGTAGCTATGGAGCTGAAGGATGTGGCGGGGCCTTTTGTGGTTCTCTGCTGTTTTGTTCCAGCTCTTGGTTGCTCAGCTTCTGGACGTTCAAGATGCTTCTGAAAATAATCAATCGAGGATGGGGCAAGATGAATACGCTAGTCACGGGCGTTCAAGATGCTTAGGGGTAATCGAATGAGGATGGGGGCGGCATGAATCGTTGCTCATCACCTAGGCTCCAGCTCTAATGCACAAGGTCAGAATGAGATGTGGGAAAGAGTAACTTGATCGCCCTGGTTTGGCGGCATGATGAATGTTGTTAAAGATAATTCGTCCCACATTTATACTCTTTCCTATGGCAATAGAGTAAAGCAATAATGCCTTCTCGTAAGTTACAGTGCTATAGTGCGTTTCTGGCATCAACCTCGCACTAACAAAATACTGCCACAGTCGAGCCATCGGTGTCAAATAAGTTCCCTTAATAGTCTTCTTTTGTTTATTCGACACTGCCCAAGTTGCATCCGGTTTTGCAATGACCGGAAGAATGATACTATCCTGAAACTGTGATGCCCTAAACCTTGCGTACTCATCCTGATAAAGCCTAGGCAGGGTATAAAACTCATTGATCATGTTTTCCGTAAACGGCACATCAACCCCTCTCACAAATGCAGTACCCTCCTCACAATCCAGGAGGTTGGCATAAAACTCCCTTACTAACGGCTCTACAACCGGTTGTGTAGGAGCACTCATAAACAGTTCCCATTGTCTCCCTCGACTCTAGTCCAAAGCCTGACTCGCGGTCAATCCACGCTCAGGAATAAAGCCCTTATCTTTTCTTTGGATAGCCCCTTGATATTGTTTCTGGGCAACTCATAAGCCTCCTCTGGTGTCTTATTCTACAAGGCTCCTCCCGATGCTACATCCACCATGGTTTGCACGTTACCCATCAATCCATTGTAGAATGTTTGGAGTTGAAGCCAAACTGGCAACCCATGGTGTGGGCATTTCCTCATCAATTCCTTGTACCTCTCCCAAGCCTCATACAATGACTCGGATTCATCTTGTAGAAATGTTATGATATCATTTCTCAGTTTTGGTAATTTTGCTGGAGGAAAGAACTTGGTCAGGAACTTCTATGCTAAATCATTCCATGTTGTGATAGTTCCCGATGGTAGTGCCATTAACCACCGCTTTGCTTTATCCCCCAATGAGAATGGGAATAACCTCAACCTAATGGCGTCATCTGACACTCCGTTCGACTTGAAAGTGTCACAAATTTCCAAGAAGTTCGCAATATGCTGATTCGGATCTTCCTTCAAATCACCATTAAACCTTACCGACAGTTGGATCATCTGGATGATTGCCAGCTTTATCTCAAATGTGTTGGCTTAGACTGCTGGTCTCGTAATGCTCGAACCACTGCCATTAACCGTGGGAACTAAAAATTCCCTCAGTGTCCTGTTTTCTAGTTCTGCCATTTCAACAGTATTTCTTCTGTTTCAACCACTATATCCTCTCTTTCTCTTCTCTCTCTGTTAAGTCGACTGGCGGTTCTCTCAATCTCAAGATCAACAGGAACCACTGGCGGACGTCTCACTCTTCTCATAAACTGCACAAAACAAAACGAAAGAAAGTGAGATCACAAACCAACTGAAAATTGAAAACAAAAATTAAAACTTCAATCTAGCTAACTATAGAAAAACTCAATGTTAACTTAAAACTTAATCCCCAGCAACGGCGCCAAAACCTTGATGCATGTTTCCTACAATATGAAAATATAGCAAGTATACTAGTCGCACAAGTAATAGAGTGATGAGTGAGTATCATTCCCACGAGGATTGTTGCTAAGCACTAAGTTTTCTACCATTTTCAAGTTGAAGCAATCGAATTCTTTTGGATTAAAGGGAGTAATTTAAACTATAACTAAAACAAAATTTACTAAAATAAAAGTGAACTATGAAAGCAAGATTTAAAATACGGATAAAATCAATTCAAACAAACGGGTAGGGTTTTGACTTCATTCGGACTCTATGGGTTAAACCTAAAGAATTAAACTAAATTCATAATCACATGCATTGATTGTAAATCGAACTCTCTAAGGTGTCCAATATACCTTCTCAGGCTATGTTTTCCTACTCTTCCCTATTAACCTTCCGCACCCAACAAATTGAAAGTTAATAAATCTAAGCTCTTTAAGCACAAGAATCCTAGATTGATTTCATTGGTTTTTGAATCTATCTCTAGCAACCAATAATACAATGGTGATTACCCAAGAAGCTTAACATGAATTATCTCTCAATCTCATCATGTTCATCACATAAAAACAATAAATACAGAATAATCACACAATCAAAGCAAGATCATATGAAATTAATAATCATCAACTCTCTAACCCATTAGAATCCGAACTACATCAAAACCCTAACCCAAAATAGGTTAGTTCATGTCTAGATCAATAAAACAATTAAAAGAAACGAAAAATTCCAAGTTCAACATCATGGAAACAAGAGAAAAGGAAAAGAATCTCCCCAATTGATGAGTCCATTGGTTTCACCTCAAATCTTCACACTTTGTTTAATCCAGAATCACTCAAAAATAAATCTAAGAAAATGTAAAAACTGATGTCTATCTCTCCACGAATGCCCTCAACAAAAAGACTAAGTATTTCTTTTATACCTCGCCCAAAATCCTAAAACTTAGCCTAAAAACGAAACTGTGCGTTTTACAAAAACTGGAAAGTGTAGACTTCACAGCGGTGAAGAAGGAATCTCGCTGCAGCGACAAAGGAACTGAATCTAGTGCGTGACTGGCTTATTTCGCTACGGCGAAGAACACCCTTCGTCGCGGCAAGGCTTCCTGAAGAATTCTAAAATTACATAATTGCCCTCTGCTTGCTTCTGAGTCCAGAAACTCCAAATCTGTCTTTATTCGCTCAAAATGTCCATTTTAACCTAAAACACGAAATGTAAGGAATTAAGTAGCAATTCAGGCAAAAATAAACTAAGAAGTATCTAAAATCCGGCCTAAAAGCTTAAATAAACTAGTATAATCCTCGGATTATCAGAGTCCACAATGGTAGAGATTTAGTGAATAGAAAAGATCCTAATTTACTTGCCTTAATAGGACTAAGAGTCCTAATTCACCTAAGGTATAGAATCCTAGGCGAATTAGGATAGAACCCAAATAGGAAGAGTCCTAATTACCTTAGACCAGTGGGCCTGGCCTCAGGTGGGTTGCTGGTGATGCCCAATCTGGAGAAAGGTTGGGTTTGGGCAGTGCGTTTTGGCTTATGACATGAATTCTGATGTTGGCCCAACCGAAATTGGGTCGTGATCTTGGGCCTATGTAGTAGAAAATACCTGGTTGGGCCTGATAAGGCCTACGGCGATTTTTGGCCTATACAAATATAGAAGTAAATTGAGTTGCAAATTTATTCCTCAAGTGTTTTCACTGAGAGAATCTTGAAATCTAACTATTGAACACCCTATAGTCCAACTATGAACCTCGATAGACATTTAGTTTACTATTATGATCGCCTTTTCGAATGTCATAAAGTCGACTATTTACGAAAAGGACCTAGGTTATAGATGTAGGTTGAGTTGTGAAACTATTCCTTAAGTGTTTTTGCAAACAAAATCTCAAAACTTAACAATCAGATGTCTTGACAACTCAATTGCGGACCTAGATAAACATTTAGTTGACATTTCCAAAAGCATTTTCGAAAGTAGTAAAGTCTATTGTTTGAGAGAAAATGGCATAGGATATAAAAGTTGGTTGAGTTATGAGTTTATTCCTTAAGTGTTTTCATGAACATAATCTTGAAACCTAACAAACTGACTCCTGATAGTTCAATTATGAACCTAGATAGGCATTTAGATGACTTTTTTCATCGCCTTTTTGAATGTCATGAAGTCTATTGTTTGCGAAAAAGGCTTAGGATATAGAAGTAATTTGAGTTGTGAACTTAATCATCAAGAGTTTTCACAAACAGAATCCCAAAACCTAATGATCGGATGTCCCAACAATTTGACTATAGTGCTAGGTAGACATTTAGTTGACTTTTTCGATTGCCTCTCTGAATGTGTAAAAGTCAATTATTTTCAAAATAGACCTAGGATATAGAAGGAAGTTGACCTTTGAACTTATTCCTCAAGTGTGTTTGGGAACAGAATCTTGAAACCTAATGATTAGACGTCTCGAGAGTTCAATTGTGAAGCTAGATAGACGTTTCATTGACTTTTTGGATTGCCTTTGTAAATGTCGTAAAGTTCACTATTTGCATAAAGGATCTAGAATATAGAAGTTGGTTGAGTTATTAACTTTTTCCTCAAGTGTTTTCATGAATAGAAACTGGAAACCTAACGATCAAATGTCTTGATAATCAAATTGCAAATCTAAGTAGATGTTTAGTTGACTTTTACAATCACATTTTCGAATGCGGCAAAATCAAATGTTTGTGAAAAGGACCTAGGATGTAGAAATAGGTTGAGCTATGAACTTATTCCTCAAGTGTTTTCGTGTATAGAATCTCGAAACCTAATAATTGGGCATCTCGATAGTTAAACTACGGACCTAGATAGACGTTGAATTTACTTTTCTGATCTCCTTTCCGACAGTCATAAGGTCAATTGTCTACCCAAGGAAAAAAAAAAAAAAAAACCTTGGATATAGAAGTAGGTTAAGCTGTGAAATTATTTCGCATGTTTTCGCGAACAAAATCTCGAAATCTAACCATCAAACATCCTAAAGTTTAGTTGCGGACCTAGATAAACATTTTGTTGACTTTTTCAATCGAGCAAAACTGTTGTAATATAAATAATTTTAAATTACAAAACGGCTAACAAAGAAAATTAGTTATAACGGGTGTGTTTATTTTATTATTTTGAGTAGTATTTTTAAAATATTATTGGTAGGTAGAGTTTGGTGATTATTACGAGATAGAATTTAAAAATTAACAAAAAATCCCCCTAGGTTTGCTAATTTAATTAACACCACAATATATAAAAATTTTATAAAATAACAAAAACACCCCCACCCACACACGGGTTGTCGATTAGGCCACCTTTATCTGGAATCAGGCACGCACACACACCAGCTTGGATTTGGCTTGCAGCGAGATGGCCTTTTCCAACCAGATCCACCGTGGATTTGGCCGGAAAAAGCCAGATATGGCCGCGTTTGGTCGTTAACGTTGGCCAAAGATCTGGCCGTCAACAGCCAGATCTTTCGCCGTAGATCTAACCTTTTTCGACTAGATCCACGTTGGATCTGCCCAGTAAATGATAGATCGACGCACTATTGACCAAATCCAGCCAATAATATAGATTATACTGCATTCCACCACCTTCCAATGTGGTCAAAACTGCAAATATGGGTGGGTGGGGGTGTTTTTATCAAATTTTAAACTTTTTTTCGGGGGTGTTAGTTAAATTAATAAACCTAAGGGGTTTAAAAATAGTTAAATAAAATATAATAATATTTCCAGAATAGGAAAACAAACGTGCATTTTGAAAATAGTATTAATAGGATAGGGAAAAATAATTAAACAAATGGACCCGCAATATTGAATATTATTCAATGGGAGACTACCATTTTTTTTGATAAATAATTGGAGGCTGAAATATTGACCAATAAGAATTAGATAGAAAGATTTTATCCAGAAGCTTTTGTCAATTATGGCCGACTCTGTATTTTAAAATACGAAATTTACCCCTTGAATTTGTCTAACATTTACAAATTTTTTAACTAGAGGATTTTTCTTTTTCTTTTTTAAAGACCATAATACCTAGGGGTGTTCAAAAGAACCGGTTGGAACCAGAACCGACGGGTACCCTGGGTTTGGTTCCGGTTCCTACCCAGAACCAATCGTCAATGGGTAGATTCCAGTTTCAAATTTTTGGAACTGTTACTGTGAGGTTCCGGTTCCTATAGTTAAGAACCGAAACCGAAACCAGGAACCAGGAACCGAGACTAATATAAAATAAAATTAAATATTATGGGGTTTAATAAAAACTTTTGTAGAAAAAGTAATGTGAATATATTTATATTTATATTTCATAACATTTAAAGTAAGTTGGTTTGACTTTTGAGAATCTACCTTTATAAAGTAATGGAGTTTGTAATTTTGAATTTATAATTTGCAATTTTATTTTTGTTAACAAGTGCCAGGTGGGGGGGTATTTGTAAGTTTTTAAGGATTTTTTTGCCATTTTAAAAACTTTTGGGGGTCATTGTAATTTTATAGGATACCCAGAACCGAAACCGGAACCGTTGTTACAGGTTCTAGTTCTGGTTACCTAGGAATCGGAACTCTGGTTCCGGTTCTGGTTGCAAATTTCAAGGAACCGTCGGTTCCAGTTCCGGTTTCGGTTCCTTCAAAAAGTACAGGATACCCGGAACCGAACACCCCTAATAATACCTTTCATTTTATTGGGCAAAAATCACTCACCTCCCTTTCCCTTGGTTTATTGAAAACTATCACTTTGATATTAATACATTTAAACAATTAAAGGTAAGAAAAAAAAATTAACAATCATCTTTATATCTAATTTTGAATGTATCAGTTTTAGACTTAAAAAATGTTGGCAGAGTTTGTTATGCCTGGGAAAATAAAGGGCTGACGTGGGAAAGTCACGTAAAGGGTGACCTGCTCCCGTCAGAGCAACACGCACACGTCAGACCTGCCAAATGATATGGAGCTCACACGCGTCCATTTCTCTGCAATAAATCGTGCGAAGTCAGCTTGGGAAGGGGGAAATGGGACGTAAAGCCGGATTATATCCTGACAATCACACCAACCCATGGATTTAATGATGATTACACGCTTCAGTTTGATATAAAATGAAGAAGACCCATTCATTAAGGGGATTCGGCCATTTTTACATTGAGAAAAACTCTCTCTCTCTCTCTCTCTCTCTCTCTCTCTCTCTCTCTCTTGTAAACACATTTACTTTTCATAATTCCTCGTAAGTCATCCCTGATAGCGACGACCCACACTATTATCAATACAAATCAGTGGACGTAGGACTTGCTACCTTAGCATCCGAACCACTTAAAAAACTCTCTTTGCATTTATTTCACTTTGATACATTCATTTATCACGTGTGTTTATCCTCCAACCAGAGTTACACACGTGACAATTAGTTGGTGACTAAAACGAGCATCAACAGTTTGGCGCTAGAAGGAGTGCTGATTTAGTGTCTACCCTTCATCAGGAGAATCTTTGACCTACCTGGTCTCACAGCAACAAATGGCCCGCCAATCAACTTGAGCGGAGTCAAAAGACATCTTTGAAGGAGTCCCCCCAGCCCGGAGGGACACCCCTTCCAACATACCTCCAGTTTCGCAGAATGCGGCTGGGAATACCCACAGACCCGGCAATGGCCTGGACCCACGCCATCGAAGCTACGGAGAGGTTCGACAATACTCTCCAAACGGTCAACTAGAGGTTGGACTGCTTGGACCAAGGCATGTCATCTACGACGGCCGGAGCGGTACAACCGCCAAAAACGCCTGCAGGTCGCACGAAAGCGAGGCAAAGGGCGATAGCCGTGCGCGAGCAACGCAGCTTAGGCGCAAGGGTAAGCAAGTGGCAAAAGTAAGCCTACGGGCTCCCAAGGACCAGCGACGCAAAGGTGCCCCAAGCGGGTATCGGCAAAGGCGAGACTCGGCGAAAGAGTGGATCCCGAGTGTCCCATGCCACGTCGCAGCAAACCCAAGCAAAAATCTTGGGCATGGTGGTTCCGATCACCACCAGCAGAGCGATCCCGATCGTTATGCGGGTGGCCCCCACACCTCGCGGGGTGGTTCGTACCACCGCGAGGGTCGTGAAAGTGCCCCGCACAACCCATCGCCTTCACACGGCTCTAGTCAGCGTGTGTCAAGTGCGGCCAGAAATGCCGGCCGAGGCAAGGAGGAATCCGACCTCCGGACTTTCCTAAACCGCAACCGAGAAGGCAAGGCTCGCACGGGTGAAAGCAACCCCCAATTGGCTCCATTACCACAAATTGAGGAGTTACAGCGAGCTCTGGACAGGTTAAGGGAGCAGCAAAACGAACAGGCGTAGGTTGCCTCTACATCCCCATTTTATCCTCAAGTTAGCTCCACTTCCACCGGGGTGGTTCGTAATGCCGGAGCATGCTGGCGCTTTGATGGAAACTATGATCCGCAGGATCATTTATATGAGTTCAACGACCTGATGGAGCTCCACCAAGTTTTGGACCTTGTGAAATGCCGTTGTTTGGCCGTGACGTTGACTTCTCACGCCAAACGGTGGTTAAGGTCGCTCAACTGGGTCGATCGATTGTGGCCTCGATGAGCACGGACGCCTCGCGGCATTTCCAAGCCAACCGAAAATTTTCAATGCCTTTGAGCTACCTCAGCAACATAAAGCAAGAAAGAGACGAATCCCTGCAGTCTTACATTGACCGCTTCCACAGGGAACTCAACAAAGTGGCTCACGCTCCAGAAGAGTCCATCCGAACCCTTATAATAGCTGGAGTTCGCCCACAAACCGACCTGTGGAAAGAAGCACAGGCGAGGACGAGCATTTCCCTCACCAGGTTCTATAACCTGGTAGAAAAGTATCTCCGAATAGAGAATTCGCTGGCGGCACTCCGCCGTCGCGATCGAGCACTTCGCAGACGCGGGTCGTGGGGAGATAACAAAGATGATCGCAAAGAGAGACAACGACGATCAGCGAAAAGGGAAGAAACCCTATTACGAGCAGAAAAAGTTCTATGCTCATATTCCTCATCGTGACCGCGACGGGGCTCAATATACTCCGTTGAATGTGTCCATATCAGCAATCCTTGATAAGTCCGAGGAGGCACCGCTGAGCCCGAACCATGAAAACCCCCGCACGGCCGTATGCAGAAAAAATACGTCGTTACCATCGGGATAATGGGCACCTCAGCATGAATGTCGGGTTTCTCTAAAGCGAGGCTATCGAAGAGCTTATCAAGAAGGGGCACTTCAAGGAGTACATTGATGACTCCCAAAAGAAAACCAAGGGGAGCGAAAGAAAAAGCGCCGTGATCGCAGCGGGTACAACAATGTGAACCTAATTTTCGGAGGTCCGTACCTCGCTGGAAACACGCGAGGAGCAAGACAGTATGCTCGCGAAGCGCATCATGACCCAATCAGGGTAATGAGCACTTGCGGCGACCTCAAAAAGCCAAGAAGGAGGAACCAATCACCTTCGCGTGAGAAGGAGGCACTCGCGCACTATCCTCACGAGGATGCTCGGTGATCACACCCCACGATAGGGTGTCATAATGTCTGCAGAATGCTTGTGGACAACAGAAGCGCTGTGAACATTCTGTTCAAGTCCGCTTTCGATAGAATGAACCTGGCCAAGGCCGACCTAAAGCCACCTCGAGCCGCCTCAGACGGCCCCACAGGATCACCCGATCCCTCGGTAACAATCCAGCCTACACGCTGGCGACTACGACGAGGTGACTAGGGTTATTGAATTCGGTCGTGGGACTGCCCATCGGCGCTTCCCAATGGAATCTTAGGGCGACCTCATAGAGAACCTTCAAGGCAGTCACTTCCATTTATCATCTCAAGATGAAGTTCCCCACTCCATCGGGGATAGGGGAAGTAAGCGGGTCGCAAAGCGCATCTCGCGAATGCTACGTAAAAGCGGTCCAAATGGCCGACAAGGGGAAGGGCATTTCGCGATGTGCGCCACTTTGTTAGCTATGATCGGTCGGATCGAGCCACAGCCTGGTCCGACGGAGGATAATATAGATCCGTGAATTTAGGAAATCCCCCCGAGCGGCCCGGTTGAGGATCTATCCGAAGTTTCGGTTGATCCAAAAGAGCCGAGTCGAATGCTAAAGATCGAAAAGTCTCTCAACCCTCGCCGCTTTTGAGGTGGTAAGCTTCTTGAAGGAGAACATTGATGTGTTCGCTGGTTGCATGCAGAATATGGTCGGGATCACCAGCGTTATTTGCCATTCACGAACGTCGGCCCAGGTGAAGCTAAGCGATTCCCCGCCAAAAGAAGAAGGGCGATGGATCCTAGGGAGCGTACGCGCGTTAAAATCGAAGTGGAGAACCTTCTCCGAAAGGGATCTGTCAGAGGCTCTACCCGACTCGGGTCGCCAACCCGGATCCCCGGTAAGGAAGCCAAATGGCAAGTGGCGGACCTGCGTAGACTTCAGCGACCTGAACAAAGCTTGCCCGAAAGACAGTTTCCCCCTACCAAGAATCGACTAGCTCGTTGATGCCACCTAGGGGCACGAGCTGTTAAGCTTCATGGATGCATACTCGGGATACAATCAAATCCCGATGTATAAGCCAGATGAGGAGCATACGACCTTCATTACGGACTGGGGGCTATACTGCTACAAGGTCATGCCCTTCGGCCTTAAGAATGCGGGTGCGATCTATCAGAGGTTGGTCAACCGAATGTTCTCCGACCAGATCGGGAGGACAATGGAGGTCTATGTGGACGACATGCTAGTCAAATCCCAGGTCGCCTCAGAGCATATCACACATCTCGCTGAGATGTTTGACATACTCCGGTTCTAGAGAATGAAGCTGAACCCTCTCAAATGTTCATTCGGGGTATCGTCAGGAAAGTTCCTAGGATATATGGTCAATCAGCGGGGCATAGAAATAAACCCTGAAAAGATTCAAGCTCTGCTCGATATGGAGAGCTCGACCAGTAAAGAGCAGGTCATGAGTCTGAACGGGCGAATAGCGGCACTCAGTCGCTTCATATCAAGGCTAACAGACTGTTTACCATTCTTCAATGTTACGAAGGCCAATAAGAAATTGAGTGGACTTAGAATGCGGCGAGCATTCTAGAGTATAAAAGAGCATCTTGGGAAGCCACCTCTCTCTAAGCCTCTTCCACAGAAATCCTGCTCATCTACCCTGTCCGTGTCTCGGCGCGGTCAAGCCGGCTTTAATACGGGGAAGAGGAAAAAAGCTTAGTGGCATATATTATGCAAGTAAACGCTCATCGGATCTTTGAGATGCGATATCCGAGAAATGGAGGCGACTAGCTTTTACCTGTTGGTCGCGTCCAGAAAGCTGCGACCTTACTTCCATGCCCATACGATCAATGTAATGACAAATTACCCCCTCAGGTAGGTCCTCCAGAAACCAGAGGCCTCAGGTAAACTGCTCAAATAGGCCATGGAGCTGAGCCAGTTTGACCTAAAGTATACGCCCAAGTCGACCATTAAAGGGCAGGCTGTTGCAGACTTCATCTCGGAATTTTCCTATCTCCCAAGCGAGCAACAGTCTAGCGAAGTCGGGCAAGAAACTATTCAGAACCTCTCGACCTGGAACCTCTACGTCGACAGGTCATCAAACAGAAAAGAACCTCGTGTGGGTCTTCTCTCGTAGCCCCGAGGGTTCGAACATGGTATTCTCCGGTTCGGGTTTAAGGCGACCAACAATGAGTCCGAATATGGCTCTCGCCCGGGTTGCGACTCGCCAAAGAAATGGGTGCAACCGCGATCGGTATTTACACGACTCTATGCCGGTCGCAACGTATTTTGATGGGAATACCAAGCCAAGGAAGGGAACATGGTCCGCTACTCCCGAAAGAAGCTAAGGTCTCTCTGGGGTCATTTAAGCACTTTGAAATCGCTCAGATCCCCAGGGAGAGCAACTCTATAGCGGACGCCTTGGCAAAGATAGCCTCATCATTAGATTCTGAGGCTCCTAATAGCATTCCTGTTGGTTTCGTCGATGCTCCAACTATCAGCTCGACCGAACAAGCCGTGAATGTGGTTCAGCCAGATTCCTGGATGACTCCCGTTGTCCAAGACCTCAAGGATGGGACCTTGCCTAGCGACAAGGTCGAGGCAAGGGTCCTCGCGA
Source organism: Pistacia integerrima (assembly GCA_026225825.1). Lineage (NCBI taxonomy): Eukaryota > Viridiplantae > Streptophyta > Magnoliopsida > Sapindales > Anacardiaceae > Pistacia > Pistacia integerrima. The sequence goes on along the minus strand of CM047743.1, from coordinate 15,533,328 downwards.
GTAAGGTCGCCTTTCGTTTCACACTCATCGGGGGATCACCCTGACAAGAGAGGATTCGCCCCTCTCCTCCGATGTGTAACCGGTGAAGAAGCGACTACATCATGAGGGAAATTCATGAAGGGATCTCGCGGTAACCACACGGCAGCTGATCTCTTGCGAACAAGATTGTTCGTCGGGGGATATTATTGGCCCCGAATCAGAAGATGCGCACAACTTTGTCAAGAAGTGCGACAAATGCCAGCGTTCAGAACATTCCGCGAGCCCCATCTCACGAGCCGACATATGTCTAGCCCTGGCCATTTTCCATGTGGGGGATCGACCTTATCGGCCCCATGCCGTTGGAAAGGGAGGGTCAAGTATGTCGTGGTCGCGGTAGACTATTTCACAAAATGGGTCGGAAGCGGAGCCACTAGCCGCGATCACGACCGGGAGGAAGCGAAAGACTTCGTTTTCCAAGAACATAGTGTTGCTACGAATTCCTCACACCCTCATCTCGGATAATGGAAAGCAATTCGATAATGAGGAGTTCAAGCGGTTCTACGACAGTGGGCATCCATAAAAAATTTGCCTCGGCGCTGATCCACAGCGAATGGCCAAGTTGAAGCTCAACAAGACCATCAAGCACACTGAAGGCCAAGCTCGGGCACCAAAGGAAATTGGGCCGACGATCTCCCAAGTCTTATGGGCGTACAGGACAACTCCAAGGACCTCCACCTCGGAAACCCAGTTTTCGCTAGCCTATGGCTGCGAAGCGATGATCCTTGTAGAGGTCGGGACCGGTTCCCTTTGGAGAGACCTGTACAATGAGGACGAAAATGAAGCACTTCTGAGAGCGAGTTTGGATCTGATCGAAGAGCATCGCAGCAAGGCTTCGCTAAGGGTAGCAGCCTACCAGCAGCGAGCAAAAAGGTTCTTCGACTCAAAGGTCAAGCGAAGAGACTTCCAGGTCGGAGACCTTGTGCTAAAGGAAGTTCTCCTCGGGACCAGAGAGCCAAATCTTTGGGGTGGGTGTTAGGGCCTAACTGGGAAGGTCCGTACCGGATCGACAAAGTAATCAGACCAGGGGACTTATCACCTCAAAAGATTGAACGGCTCCAAAGTACCCCGAGCCTGGAATGCCGAGCACCTCCGACCATACTATCAGTAATCCCGAACTCAGGCCTCAGTTTTAGTTAATTTCTTTCAAGTATTACTTTGTTCGCTCAAAATAGTTCGCATGTGTCTTGTTCGCATGTAAGAATTTGTAGGCAATTGCTTATGTAAATCACAATTGTAAATTGTACATATATATATATGAAAAAGCGAACTACAATTGTAAAGATAGTCTCCATTCATGTACAAACAAAAAAGTCAAAAGACCCGATTACAATGGGGACAACTCATTACGCTAAGGCTGGTCGAGGGGATCCTTTGATCCGGAACCCCCTCCCCGCCTCGGGTCGGGTGGCGCCGGACGGCCGCGGCTTCCTGATCATCCTCCTCGGCCATGATTCGCAAAGTCGCTTGCCAACCCTCCGAGAGGTCGGACATGTCCAGATCTGGGTTCTTTGCTCGCAGGGAGTAAATAGACCCGATTGCCCAGTCTGCGGCCTTTTCTTCCCACTCCTCTGACTGATTCTGCATTTCTTCAGTCAGGGAAGCAATTTTCTCCTGACTCTCCTGGAGTACGGCCTCAAGAGCTCGCCTTTCTTGTTCGGAGGCCTCACTGTCTTGTTCAGGCTACTGAGCGCTCGAAGGTCGCCTGGATCTCCTGGTCCTTTTCTCCGACCTCCTTGGAGAGTCTGGTGGTTGTCCTTTGAAGTTCTTTAATTTCCTCCGCACGCCGGTCGAGTTCCGTCTTTTGGAAATCCACTGTTCGTAAAACGGCATCCTTTTGGTTCAAATACCTATTCGTCGCTTCGAATGCTTGTGTCCTTTCAGCTTCGACGGACTCCAAGCTCTGGTTTAGCTTCGCGACCTCCTCCTCCAGGTCGCTTGTCCCCTTTGCGGCCCCCAGCCGCATGTTTTCCATGGCCATCCTCATCGCAAGCAACGCCTGCGAGCAAGATACGAGTTAGAAATAAATCAGAATGAAATTTCAAATACAGCTCGTTTACCTTGCTTAGATGCTGGAACGACCTGGTCATCAGGTCGTCGCCCGTGTCAGTGAACTCGTCGTATGACTCCGATAGCTCGCACTCGAGCAGCCATGACTATCGCTAGGTACTACGGCCGACTCCCTAATGAGTCTAGAACTGCAGCGCCTTCGCCTTGCCTCAGGCGGCCGCCTCGCTTACGGGCTCCTTGCCCGACCTCCTCGATTCCTGGCGCGTCCTCAGAGGCTCCTCCTCGGATTCGGTCTCAGACCCTTCGGCCTGGACCTGTTTCCTCTTCTTGGACCTTTGGGACGGAGCCTTCCGCCTTGGGCGAACAGATGGCCTCCCCGAGCGACTGCTCCGCCCCTGCGCTTGCACAGACGGGCTGCAAGGTGCAAAAGCTCGCAGCGACTGTGCCGGGATAGGACGAGCAGCTTCGGCCGCCCTCTCTCTCCTCGATCGAGGGAAGACGAATGGTGCTCGGCGGGGCTGCCCGGACTCCTTTGGGGGCATCGTCTCTGCATTTAAGTTCGTTAGTAAGCAAACTTATTCTACGACCAGAAAGGAACCAATATAACTTACCTTCTAAGGGTTCTAACGACGCCTTGTCGCTAAAAAAACCGTACTTCGCAAGTTCGCGGTTGTCACAAGCTTCCTCACGTCCCGGCTCCTCGGGCCCAAAGATCGAAAGATACAAGTCGTCTGGGTCGGCAGTAGCATTTGCTTGGTCGTCATGTTAACTGCAAAAGGAAACAGGTCGTTATTATGGATCAAGCGAGCAGATAATGAACCCGAAAAAAAAAAAAAAAAAAAAATTGGATCCTGAATACGGCAGTAGCCGTCATAAAAGAAAAAAGAAGAACTTTGTCTCGTAGGCCCCCGCATTGCTGGGATAGCTGTGTATCCCCGCGGCAATGGTAGGTCGCCGAGACAAATAGTACGAGTCCTTGTCCCTACTCTTCTTAAGGTAGTAGGCGACGCCGAGCTCCACCGCCGTTGGCTCTCCCTAAGCCGCTCGCAAAGACGCGATGTACATCGCGACAATGATGACGTACACGCCCTTGGCGTCAATCGCATTGGTGCGATCCCGAAATGATCCAGACGACTGATGAAAGGATGGAGGGAATCCTCCTCCACCCTTGAAGATCTCTTCAGAGATCGCGGCAAGGCCATCGGCCGGGCGCCGTGACGGTCTGGTGTGGTCGAGGAACACCTCCGCGCGGATGTCAAACTGCCTCTTTATTCTATTATATTCCTCAGAGGTGAGAACCGAGTAGACATCGAGGGCTGCGTCCTCGGGAACTTCCCGCGAGGACGAGCTGACTCCTTCCTCGGGTCTGGATGTTGACGGTTCCATTCCAGTCTGCAACATCGACAGACACGGTCATTTAGGCCTTCGTGTTTGTCCCGAGCGGCGGCAGGGAACACATTCTTAAAACCTAGCAGTGACTCAAGCCGCCATCCACGGCTCGAATCCAATGACGGCGTCACGTCTCCGGTGAAACACCGGGAGACCCAACGCCATGGTCCAACCAAACCAATGCAAAATAAAAAGAAGGAAAGAAGAACATTACTCTCTGGGATGCGAAGCTGGGGCCGAAACTCGTTTCGATTGCCTGAAAAGCGCCGATCGGAAGAGAATGGTTCCTGGTTTGTAAAGGTTTGTCACTCGAAGCGAAAGAAATTTCGGTGACCTCATTTGGAAAATGCGAGTTTTTATATGGATTGCGAATCGATGGTTACCACCCCTCGGAACTGAAACGACAACCCACTCTCTCTCCCCGCATTAAATGCGCCCCACGTCGCATTAAATGTCGTGATAATAGTCGTCGTTTCGAATGCGCTGCGTAACTAATACTGTCAAAACGGCGTCGGGTCAGCATACAACGCATTTAATGTGTCTGACAAACGCTTTAATGCGTGCCGAGTGCCTGACAGCGCAGAACCAAGTTCGTTGAATCCCTAAGGTACAAAAAGGAGCGTCCATCAAACCCAGGTTGCTAGGATGAAGATTGTCAGGTCGCTTAGGCAAGGAATTGCGCGAGATCGTGTTCGCCAAGAGTCCTGTGCCGAGCTAATCCCACGCAGGTCGGAGCAACCAGAATCTCCGATGTGACTTAGTTTCCAAGGTTCGATGCTCAAATCTTAGAAACTAGGGGGCTTCTGTTATGCCTGGGAAAATAAAGGGCTGGCGTGGGAAAGTCACGTGAAGGGTGACCTGCTCCCGCCCCTCGAGCAACACGCAGCGTCCAAACCCTGCCAAATGATATGGAGCTCACACGTCCCATTTCCCCACTGAATAAATCGTCTGTCGCTTAAGGGAAGGGGGAAATGGGACGTAAAGCCGGATTATATCTTGACAATCATACCAACCCATGGATTTAATGATGATTACACACTTCAGTTTGATATAAAATGAAGAAGACCCCTTCATTAATGGGATTCGGCCATTTTTACATTGAGAAAAACTCTCTCTCTCTCTCTCTCTCTCTCTCTCTCTTGTAAACACATTTACTTTTCATAATTCCTCTGTAAGTCAGTCCGCAGTAGCGACCTGACCCACACTATTATCAATACAAATCAGTGGACGTAGGACTTGCTACCTTAGCATCCGAACCACTTAAAAAACTCTCTTTGCATTTATTTCACTTTGATACATTCATTTATCACGTGTGTTTATCCTCTAACCAATGTTACACACGTGACAATTAGTTGGTGACTAAAACGAGCATCAACAAAGTTGAAGAAGGATTGATTGCATAGGGAAGTGAAGAGTAGATTTGATTTTTAGTTTGAAAGGAAAGAAAAGAGAAAAGAAAAGTATTTCTGTCTTTTTTCCTTTTTCTAAATTTTGTTTTAAAAAATTTAACTTCTTCAATACAAAATATTTTATTATTTTAGTAATATTATAAGAGATTTAATGATGTGGGAAATAAAAAATCAAGAATACCAAGTGGTATCACATCTTTCATACCACAATTCAATAAATTATTGATAGTTCTAAATATTCTTTCCCCTACTTTATAAATAATATGATTAGTTGGCACAGTTCTCGTGCCGTATATAATAGTCTTCTCGTTTTCTTCTTCTTTTTTTCTTTTTCAAAGAAAAGCCTGAATTTTTATCTTTTTTTTTTAATTTCAAAGCACTAGAATTATATATGATAGAATTAATTTTAAATCAGTGAGTTTTACTTAATAGAATTGCAGTGCTATACTGCTATGTATAATTTAGAAAAGAAAAAAAAAAAAAAAAAACTTTCAAACTTAAATGATTGATTGACAAAAGTTACAAAGTGTTCAGTTAAAGGACAATAGACAGTTACTCAAGGATTTAAATTTATATAAGGGTAAAAATAGAATTGAACAAATTCAAATTATTCTTTTACAAAATAAATATAAAATTAAAAATTATCCAAATTAAAACTGAAAATATAAATTATTCTTTTTGAAAAATTAAAGATAAAAATAAAAATGATCAAAAAAAAATAACAATTACAAAAACTAAGAAAAATTAAATATTAGTTTATTAAATAAATATAAAAATTAAAATTAAAATTAAAAACATACTTAAATCATTCGTTTTAATAAAATAAATAATAAAAATTTATCAAAATAGAAATAAAAATTTAATGAAAAAATAAGGCTAACAACACCACCGACAACGAGCTAGCCTCATCATCGACTCCACTAACACTAATTTAGCTAACCATGGCCGAAACAAGGCCTAACCTAGCCTATATCCCGCCACGCCTGGCTAGAGCCCAGTTTAAAGGACTGGATCTGATTAATACTCCGGCTTGGAGTGGCTCCAATCTGGCCAGTCTGAGATCAAGACAAGCGACATTAGCGAAGTGCTAGTGTCGTTAGCTGTTTGCTTTATGTGTTTTTCTTTTTTTAATTTAGTTTTCTTTTTGCTTTTAAGTTTTTATTATTTTTTCGATCTTCTTAAAAAAATAGTTTGGTTTTTTTAGTTTTCTTTAAATTTTTCAATTTTATATTTCAAGAATTAAATTCACTTAAAAAAAAGTCCTTATTAATTATATTTCCATTTTCTATTAAAATTAGTAACAAATAACTGTTAAATATTTTTTAACTTGACGAGTTACAACTTTTGTCAGTGTCCTCCTATTCTTCAATTGTTATTAGGGGAAAGAATACACCAAATGTAATATGAGATATTATTTAAAATAAATAAATGAAATAAAACCGTTCCTCAACGTCACTCTGAGTCACAGACCATCGGCATCAAATCTTTCTACTTTATGTATTGACATAATTTCTGTTCTACAATTAATTTATGGTCCAACCTTGTCTTTAAATAATAAAAAAATCAAAACACAAACACACCAACTTTCTTCTCTCCAACCAAGAATATCAAAGCATCGGCATCCCAATGGCATCTCTGCGATCATTTCACAAACAATAAAGAACATCAAATAATATATGCAAAAAACGTATCTCCCCTCAGAAGATTAAACTAAATTACAAAAAAAAATTTTACAAAGAAATGAAGATTAAAAGAGAAATAACTAACTAAATTTCTTGGTTCCTCCGTCAAAAACTAATTAATGATACAATTCTAAGCGCCGGGCACATAAAGTACATAAGTATTTTCTCTTGATTTTGTAGCAGATGGGCAGGAAACAGAATCTGCACTGACTTTCAACATCCATGGCGACAACTTCGCCGGCACAGTAAGGGCACGATCCAGGAGCTTGATGTCTGCCCAGCTCTTTTTCTTCAACATCACATAGAAACACGAAACACATTTTCGTCTTCTTTGATCTATGCGTTGGAGGGGTTGTGATGGAGATTTGGGATTTAATTTGGAGGTTGGAACTCGGGAATTGAAGGCTGTCAAAAAGATGAGTGTGAAGACAGCATTTATAGAGAGAGAGAGAGAGAGGACACAGTTTGGTGAGAGAGAATATCCAGTATCTACTTTCACCTTTTAAAAAGGCATTTGTTACTTTGCTACTTTTTTACGTTAGTAAGTTTTAGTTGTTATATTTGGTGTTTTTGTTTTTTTTTTTTTTTTTTATGACCAATCCTCTCATGACTATAAAATTATCGATCGGATAAGAGCTCCAATAGCTACATCTATTAGCAATGGAAGAGGAACTCGAACTTATGACATTTTGAATAATACACCCAAGAGTTTCTATCGAACCATTCGATCATCCTGTTGGAGTCTCATACCGATTAAGCACGCTCAAGCCTATTGGTTTATAAAAGAAGGTAATCCTCCCATTCAACAAGGCCTTATTGGGTGAGAAGTCAAACCCACCTCAAATTTTATCATGGTGTCAGAACCATGTTCAGTTGAGCTGAGTGCTTGACTAACGGATGAAAAGTTAGAGCTGACAACTACCTCCAATAACAGGCATGACCCAATATATGGGCTTGACCGTAAGGGAGAGTGTTGGAGTCCCACACTGACTAGACATACTCAACTCGACTGGTTTATAAGAAGGGATAATCTTCCCATTCAACAAGACTTTATTGGGTGAGAAGTCAGACACACCTCAAATTCTATCACATCCAGAGGTTGTTAAAGAGTTTTTCTCTCTCTCTCTCTCATGTTTTAATCAAATAAGGATTTATAACAATAATCTCAAAGTATAATCAAATAAAAGAAATCTCCTTATGGTTATAATAATAATAAAAATTTATTTTCGAGTTTTTAATTAAGACTGACTTATAAATTGCAATTATCTTATAAGGAATATGAGTTCTTATATATTTGACATACAATGATAAAAAAAATTAAATCAATATTATATATATATATATATATATATAGTTAGTTAGTTAGTTAGTTACTAAAAAAATATTGTATTAGTTTTATTGAAAAATTTAACCAATGTAGAATATGAAGCTATTCTAAACCAAAAATTAATAAATCTTAATTTAACATTATATTCCCTAATATTAAACTCATCTTAGGCTCATTATTTTTCACATTTGGCTCCACCCTTGTCTATAATTTAAAAAAGTTTTAAACTTTAGTGAATTTGCGTAATAGCGTGGTAAAATTAATTAATATAATGTGATTTGAAGTAACGTTTGCCCAAAAAAAAAGGGTAAGATTCCTGATTACTACTATTAAATTTGTCTTTTGGTGGTGATAACCTCAACCCCTCAAGAATAATACTTCACTGAGGAAGGGCTATTTGAGACTGACCTAAAATGTATATAACTAATCTTCGAATAAATATATTGAGATAAGAATATATATTACATAATGGAAATATGTTTACAGTAGAACGTGATCTTAAAGTAGCGTTGAGCTAAGAAAGCTTAATTTTTTTTTAAAATCATATTCATATCAATACATTTTAAAATATATAAAGTCTGATAAATATAATTAACCGCACCCAATCGTATATGAATGTTTCCTGTTTGAGAGGTTTAATCCATTCACAAACACACTAATTGCATTGCAATTTGCAAGACGGAGGAAATTTATTAAAACTATATTATTATCTTTCTTGTTTTTATAAATTTTATTGATAATAATTATATGAAAATAAATATTTAATATAAGTAAATTATAAAATGATTTTATTGAAGGAATTAAAGATAGAATTTGACATAAGTAGTATGATAGGTCAATATCACTGTCTTTTACCTCCCCTAGTTAAAATCAGATTGTCACAATCATTGCTTACGGTCAATCAGACCATTGATGTACGGTTCTAGTGGGTTTGTCGATGACGATAGACGGTCTACGTTCAATTGGATGTGTTCTGTTAAACTTGTAACCCATGGCGCATGGCGGGTGAGAAGTTTGAGCGTACGCCCCAGGTTTTCCAAGAAGCTTCTGTCAAACATACGCGTGTGAACTGACAATGCGCACATGTTTGAACCGTCGTTTAGAAGCAACGTAATCACGTACATGGATTTTGATGAGTGTGACGTGATTTTCATTTGTCTTTTGTATTTAATTTCTTTTTCAAAAGAATCTTTGTATTTAACTTTCGTTGGGAGCTCTTTAAATCATTCTTAATCCTAAAACAAAATGTACGCTCCTAACAATTTTTTTTTTTTTTTTTTTTTTGTTTTTAAAGAGAAAAAAATAAAATTTGCCATCTCTATCTTTAACGTTTACTCAACTTAAGGACATTATTGTAATTTTAAATGAGTAGCAAAATGAACCTTACTTTGACCTGATGTTAATAGTTATCTGTTGTTTGACATACAACCCTTAAAATACCCTTCAAAAGAAAAGAAAGTGGAATTTTGTTTTAAGGAGTTCCATAAAAAAACAATCTTCAACATCCCCAATGTAAATCATAAACCCTAACTAACACTATATTGAGCATTAACTCATGCCATCAATTCATCAACCTCACCTAGCCTTGAAGTCCCAAATCGTTCTCCCTTTTCCGTGAGTTGAAACTTACTTGATAATGGATTTCGCTACTTTAAGACCATTATAGTTATAATTGCCATTCACTGGAGCTTCAATCGCTGACTCTATTGTCGTCAAGTTATCAACTTCTTTGACCTTAACAATCTAGAGAGTAATTGAAACCAAACAAATAAACAATCACACATAAATAATGTAAAAAGTAAAAAGAAAGCACACGGGCGATTTACCCTGATTCACCCAAAAAATAAGTTATGTCTAACAGAGTTAATATTATTGAAATATCTCTTCATCTCTCTTATTACAATAAATATATTTGCTTATGATTTGCTATATCACTCATACAAGAGAACAATAAGTTTATATAATAGGATCCATTTTCCTAAGCTCAAATCCTATTAGGAGTTTAATTACTAAGAGAAATCTTACCGTGACTCTTCATTGAGTAGAGCCCCCGAATGCGTCTGTCTCACCTCTTATTGTTGAAGTGGTCAACAACTCCAACACGTTCAACACTGCATAGATGTTAGTGAGCGGCAAGGGACAAAAAGGTAAAATTACGTCTGAAGGGTACCACAAAACCAAATTGGTCCTTCAAATAGTAAAGTCTTGAGAATGTATGAGGAGCATAAGGTCCTAGACCAGGAGTTCATGTACCATGACTTCAGCTAAGTATGCCTTTAGATCTTCATTACATTAAAACGGATCCCAAAGTGGGAATGCGTCAAGCTAGGAGATTAAGTCCTAACCTAGGTTTTTGGCAGCAAAACCCTGATTTTAAGTCCAACGAAAGAAGAGTACCACTCTTCTATGTCAAAGATGTTGTTGATATATGTCAAAGATGATGAAAATCAGTATAATGTTCATAAAGTTGAATTTAAGCTAAAATTCAAAGGTAGTTTTAAAAATTTCTCTACAAGGAGGAGGGTGGGGACCATTATTTTCTAGACGTGAATATAATTTCCAGTCATTATTCAAAAATCTTGCGGTTCAACTGGTGTATTATTTTATAATATATGAGCCAGCAAAACAGAAGTCTTTTGGTTTTTAAACAAGTTCAGTTTTAGAAAAGTTTTAAACCGTGAAAAACATGTTAATGGGGAGTTTTGACTTCAAACAAAGTGACTATAGGAGTAGGAGGTAGTCAGTATCTAGCTTTATTGACAAAAATTGCATGAGTTGTGCGACTGGGACCTAACTTTTCATGGAGGTAAAAATGCAAAAATTATGAATAATATCATAAGAAAAATAGCATTTGACAAAGGTTTTCGGAATAAAATAGGGTAATGAAAGTGGTTACAGGATTTGCTAAAGATTAGGGGTAAAAAAAAAAAGGGTTTTCAACCATGAAATCCGGGTTTTCAACCATGAAATCCAACGGTTTGGTATGAATTTTTAGCCAAAAAATCTGTTTGATGTTTATTAAGAACGGTATGGTTTTTGGTTCTTGGTTTATTTAAACCGAATCGTTTACTTTTTGTCTTTTAATGTTTTAAAATACCCCCTGAAATTACCCAAAAAATAATAGAAAATATAAAAAACCCCCTTAGAAAATAAAAAAGACCCAATTAAAAACCGATAAAACTGAACCATATCAAACCAATTTTTTCGGTTTGGTTTTTAAACTAACACAGTATGGATTATTTTTAGATATTTTCCTTTTATGGTATAGTTCGGTCCAGCCAAAAACTAAGGTTGTGTTTGTTTCCCATTTAAAATACTATCATATCCAATCCTATTCAAAATACATGTTTGTTTCAATATTCTCAAAACCTAATTATATTCTATTCAACTCAAAATATTTAGATTTTTTTTAACCCCATAGGTTTGTTAATTTAACTAAACACCCCTAATAATAAAAGTTTATAAATTGACAAAAACACCTCCACCCACATATTCCTGACAGCCAGCCACCACTGTCAGAAGGTGGTCGAAATCTACTGGAATGGCACACAATTGGCTGGATGTGGCTAGTCGTGGGTCGATCTGACCTTTTTCCGCCATATCCACCATGGATCTGGCCAAAAAATGTCAGATCTAGTTGTTAACGACCACATCTAGTTGTCAATGATGGCCAAGATATGGTCGTCGTTAATAGCTAGATCTGGTCAAATGGTCATCAACGGCCAAATCTGGCCAGATGGCGGTCAACGGCTAGATCTTTGGCCATAGATTTAGTCATTTCCGGTCAGATCCATGGTAATTCTAGTCGAAAAAGGCCATATCGGCGTACTATCAACCAAATCCAGCCAGTCATGCACCATTCCGGTTATTTCTGACCACCGTCCGGTGGTGGTGGCCGGTTGCCGACATTTAATTGATGGGTGGGGTGTGTTTGTTAATTTTAAAACTTTTATTGTAAGGGGTACATTTAAAAAAATAATCTAAATATTTTCAGAAAATGTTTTCCAAAAATTTACCAAACACATTTTCAAATTCAAATCACATTCTTGTAATAACAACTCAACTCAACTTTTTCAAAAATACTATTTTAAATACCCTATCAAACACAGCCTAAAATGTGCTCCACCCTTACCAAAGATTGCAAAGAGGAAGATATTAGATGTTGAGAGGTAATTAATATTAAGAGTGATGCTATTGGCCCCCATATTTTATCTCTTCAAATCTAGTTATTATTAAATTTTTAATTATAATTTTATCCCTTATTAAAATTATTAATTAAAACATAAAAGAGTTACACGTAGCTAAAAAAACAATTTACATTGTACTCAGTTATTTTACGTTTTAGAGTATTTGTAAAAAGCTAGGGCAAATGGGTTGATTGGTTGGTCTTTTTGTGTGTGTGTGTGTGTTCTTTGATTGAATTTCTCGATGCTTTGGTGATTACGGTGTGGGTGTTGTTGTGCTTGAAGAGAATAAAAGTGTTTTGGTTGTGTGTGTGTTGTAAATCCGTTGAAATTGCAGCATATTCTACTATTGGGGCAATTTTTCCAGTTGGCGTAATTGTTTACCTAACTAGAAGGAAATTATGACAATAGGTGAAACTCCACGTTATTGGAGTAAATTACTACGCCAACAGAGTAAGGTGGTTATCGGCGTAAAGTAATATGCTAACTAAAGAAAACGAAAGAGTTGGGTAAATTTCTATGCTAAACCTGACTTTTCTATCAAAGACTTATGCTTAATACAAATAAAAATGATTACAAGGAAAACTATCTAAACTTAAACTTTCTTGAATTCTTATAATTTCTTTATTCAAGCTTATGTTTTCTCTTTGATATTTGTTTGAGTGCATTGGAGACTTCCTTGTCATCTAACCTCACACTTAAGCACAAGTCATCAGTAATAATGTTTAGGAATATAACAGTTTGTTGTCATCAAAACAAGAGCATGATGATTCATCAACTCAATAGATGACTATGCCTGATACTAGTTATCTTATAGCTTCTAAATATAATGTTGTATATTATCTCAACATAATGTCTTACATTTTTCCCACTCATATATGTTCCATTGCCAAGCCTTTCTTGAAATGTTATTTCAACTAGATTCGTCAATAGATGCCATTTTATAGACATATATATCAAAGATTTATACAATATATATATGTGTAGATGCTAAAAATCTACAGTTACAGAAATAAGGATGGATCCTGTGAGGTTGATGCCACTGATAATCCGCTGTACTTGCACACACAAAGAAACCAACGTGAAGCAAACGGAAAACACATGGGTGGTGTTTGTCATAGGCACTCCGACGCTCAAGTTAGTAAGGCTGATAAAGGTTTTTTAGTAAGGGGTAAGGGAAAGAAAGGTTACCTGTGGACTTTAGTCGGAGACTAAAACTATGGTGAAGGTGTATGTTCTTACAGTAAGAACTTTAAGAGTAAGTAAGTGATATTGATGTTCAATGCCTAATTAGAGACATGACCTCTGTTTATATAGTAGTCGTAGGACTTTAAGTCCGTAATGGTAGAGGTTTAGCGAATATGAAAGACTCTGATTCACTTACCTTTAGAGTATCAGGAGTCCTAATTCATATAAGAATCTTAGATGAATTAGGATAAAGACAGAAATAGGAAGCAGATGAACTTGAGTATAAGTAGGACTTTGGGTCCTTAGTAGATAATGCAGATCAATGGGCCCAACCCTTGGTGGCTTGATGATAGGGCCCAATCTGTATGGCCCAGTTTAGTAAATGTTCTGGGCCCATGACATGAACCTCACGGTAGGCCCAACTGGAATTAGGTCAAATCCCTGGGCCAAGTTGTAGATGTTTTACGTTTTAGACCTGGTAAAGCCCAAGGCGATATTTTGGCTCATACAATATGCAATTAAAGAAAATATTTGCTTAAAAAAAATTACATTTTTTTTCTTTTTTTATGTAGGTATTCATAGTTCCAAACTCTTCTATGCATCCTATGACATTGAGTTGGTTCAAACTCTATCATCCATGTGTAGAAGGATGGGAACAAGGACGTAATCAGACTACAATATATGGGTTCAATTGAACCCACTCAAACTTTGTAAAAAATAAAAAAAGGCTTTGTATTTTAGAGTATTTATAATTTTGACCCCACTTAAATTCATATTGAACTCGTTCAAACTTTGAAAAATAAAAAATAAAAAAAGGCTTCATATTTTATAATATTTATAATTTTGACCCCACTTAATTTTATTATAAATTTATCAACTTAAATATTTTAAAGTCACTTACTGATTTGGTGTATGATGTTGCCACACAAGATTCGATAAATTTAAGAAGCTTGCGAGTTTATATGTGGTAGAATAAAATATAAATGTTTTTTTTCTATAAGAGTGCTTATAATAGATACTTAATTTCTTTTTAATTTGATAATGCTTGCCATTTTCATATTCTAGTATACAGTAGTTTTTCTTTATGATTTTCACAAGCTTGTTACTTTATATTTTTAATATAAGAACATGTTTATTTTATAATTTGACTACTAAATGAAATCTTTGTTTAGGTTCACCGTTCATATATTGAGTAACATATACATAACATTAAGTAATTGATGTGCACAGTTAGAAACAGCAACCAAACAAAGTTATATTTGAAGTTTTTTTATCTGTTCGTTGTCATGGCCCCTCCTGGGTATCCCCTATCTCGTTGGATCCGGACACTCCAAGGGACTCCAAATCCTGAGAGGAGGGTGAAATTTTTTCGAAAATAATTTATAAAACTCTATTCATAAAACATTTAATGTCATTTGTACAACTCAAACGTAAATCTTAGAAAACGGTTTACATAAAATACTGTATTAGAGTGCTCTAACATGTACAAGCATCATGCCAATGAACATGCATCTGTGGCCAACCAAAAATGTATAGCATGCGCCTCACGTACCCTGTATGCAAACTTAGGGGAAAAACATAAAACAATGAGTTGGGGAGCCTGTGAGTGGATAACATAGTGGAAATAACTTTCAACCTTAAACCTACATGAGAAACACTTGCATTTCACCCAACCCATAACAATTTCCTTAGCGAGACCACACTTTCTTTATAAAATTTTGGACATGATAAATCCTTACTTCGTACCCACTCATGCCCAACAAGGTAATCTGCATCCTTGTACAAACCTTCCAAATACCATGGATCATCATGTTATAACTCACATAAATTGATACACCAATCATCGAAGCTAAGTAGGCATTTCACGACACGAAAGCCACTCTTACACCAATACTCACCGAGTCTCCACATTTTTCACCCCAGCCTATACTCGCTAGATATACACAAATTCCACCCAAGCCTATACTTGCTCAGTATTCACAAATTCCACCACAACCTAAGCCCATTAGGTATTCACACATTACACCCCCAGCCTATACCTGATGGGTGGTTAACCAACTCTCTTCACACCGTTAGTAAAACCACCAGCACCTCATTAGTACCCCTGGACCTACATTGAACCTCTTGATTCTCAATCCCTCATACAGACAAAAGAACTAGCTGCTCAGCTAGGCCAATACTCGCGCTAGAGAGTCATCCTAGGCCAATACCTACCCAAATGATCTCGAACCCACCTAGGCCAATACCCATCTAGTATAATAAGGGGCCAATACATGCCCAAATAATCTCAACCAACCTATGCAACACCCACCTAGTGAAATAATCATCCCACCCGGCCAATACCCACTGGGTGTAATCCCGCTTGGAGCTCAACAAGCGCCCGTTCTGTCTTAGCCGGATGGTATAGGGTCGTCATCATTCGATAGTATGTGCTATCTCGATGCATGCATGAGGCTAATCATATCCCACTCATGCCAATACCCGTCTAGTGTCATCTCATCAAATCCTATCCAAGGTCTATCCTTGCGGTATCATAATCCACCTAGGCCAATGTCTGCTTGGTACTATCCGTCAAATCCTACCCCAGGTCTATCCTCGGGGTGTCAAGTAATAATATTCCACCCACAGTCTATCCTCGGGGTGGTACCATGTAATATCCCGCCTAAAGTTCGTTAGGCATCCGTATTGTCTCGATAGGATGTCATCATTGTTTAGTAGTACGTACCATCTCATTGCGCGCATGAGGTCAAATATATGTACTAGCTAATGTCTAAAGGGGGGACGGGTACTAAAAAGGTGGTTTCTAATCCAAACCGACATATCCTTACTCTCAAACCCAAACACTTCCTTACATACTCCCCCGAATATTCAACACAACACACTTCATGAATTTCCTTATGCCAAAGCATGTAAATACGAGTACAACATTCCGAGGTATACCAACTTGTAAAATATCAATTTACCCCCTATGTTTTTCATTCATTTTAGTTTAGTCGAAAACATTTTATATTCTTACATCAACCCCTTTGAACCTGGACTCTTGCCATCAAACCCTTGTATAACCTAAATCTTTATAGTTAACCCCCTACATGTGGTTCAATATTTGCAAAATTGACAAACTGCCCCTTGAAGATCCTTCCACCAATTATAATCCAATTCAAAACTAAAAAAAAAAAAAACCCAATCAACACAATTGTGGCCTTATTAATAATAATAGGTCAACCCACTAATTCGCATAAAACCCTAACAATATAATCTAACCCTTTTTAATTCCATTAAGCCCACCAATTTAAATAAACCCAACAGTCCGACAATTAATTAGGCCTTAAAGTAATAATAGGTCGGCCCAACATAACAACAAAACTTAACCAATTTAATCTGAGCCACCTATTATTTAAACCAGCCCACCAACCAAGTAAGCGCACCAACACAATTAAGCCACTAATTCAACTAAGTGCATCAACTCCATTAAGCCCACAAATTTAATTAACACAATCTGGGCTTCATTAATAATAGACTGACCCACTTAACCAATTTAAAACTCATCAACACCATCAAACCCGTTAATTCAATTATACCCATTAACACCATTAAGCTCATTAATCCCTTAATAGTGTACCTACACAATAAGACCCATTAATTTCTTAAATAAAGCCCAATGACCCAAACAATTTAACTGTGCCTTAAGAGTAATAGGCGGCCCACTACAACAATTAAAAAAACCCAACCCAATTTAATATATCTTTCCACAAAATAAAAGTCAACCCAATATACCATTATTCACAACTTCTTGTATTGGCCCGAGTCCATCTCTTTTTATAAGGCCTTCCATACTTTAATTTTATTATACCAACCACGCTAGATACATATGGGCTTTAAACATATACCCACACAACATGCAACCAATCCACTCAATCCCTTAATAAACCCAATAAAAATTTCAAGCCCAAATACTATATTCATCCATTCTTACATTACCCAACTACAATTCTTTCTAAAGAATACAGCCGAAAGCTTGCAAAAATGCAGCTCCACACCACTTAATTCCAACATCGTGTATATATATATATATAAAACCTCACATGTACAACTCAACACACCATCCAAATAATCAGATCTGTAAGTTTCAAATTTAATTTCAAGTCAGACCAAAATGTTTATATATATATAATCTTAGCCATCTTTACTTGCATAATTTTGGCCAAAAATGCAGTCCAGGACCTTGTAATTCCAACCTCCAATTCATGTTTTAATCAGCGAAAAATGCAACCCATAAACACATAAAAAAACCCATGACCACTGCATGTATAATTTCGACCGACATAAAATTCATAATCACATGAAATCCAATCCATCATTGCATACATCATATAAAACAATGGATGCGTTTGGATCGGGGGCATATTGTTGAGATTGTGGAGCCAAACACATATAAGATAACGAGGGTAATCTTCGTTTATTTTACAAAATTCCGATGTTTGATTTGCAAGTAATAAAATATTACGAAAATCTTTTATTTCAAATAGTGCTTACTATTGGTAATGTGGAAGGTAATCCTAGGATTAAAACATTACTGAGGTAATATGATTTTTGTACCTATTTTGCCCTTAATTAAATACCATTTCGGACACAATTGCTCTCAAATGTCTATCAAATAACGATTACCTAGCCCTCCCAACATTTGAGAAATTAGCTAAAACACCACACCATCAAAAAGTTTAAAAGTTAACAAAATAACCCCAACCACCCACGACCACCGTTGGCTGTTACTCACCATCGTCGACCGTTGGCATCAGTCTTAGTAATGGTGCATGACCGGTGGGATTTGGCCGGTCGTGCATCAGTAGGGCCTTTTTCGGGCATGGATCTGTTATCCATGGTCGGAAACGACCAAATCTGACCATTTGTATGGCGTTTCACGGCATTCACGGCTAGATCTATGGCCGTATCTTTGGCCATGAAATGACCATAGATCTGGCCGTAAAATGGCCATGGATTTGTGATCCATGGCCAAAAATGGCTTTGCCGAGGCACAGCCAGCCATATACAGCCAGTCATGCGTCATTCCGTCAACTATCGGATGCCATATGGCCAGTCGTGTGTCATTCAGTCAACTGTTGGCGGCAGCTGGTTGATGGTAGTGGCTTGGGGTGAGTGGGATGATTTTGCTACAAATCAAAGTTTTATATGGCTGGTGTGTTTTAGCAAAATTTCAAATGTAGAAGGTTAAAAAAAATTATTCAAAAAATAATATTATATTAATATTTTAAAAAGAGGGTAATTTAGTAATTTAAATAACATATCCACCCATTTATCCTCCCAATCAAACATATTATTCATCAATTTATTCGATCCAACTAAACACATTTTCTAAACATTCTCGATAATATTCAAAATGATCTATCTTTCTGTTAATATAATATCCCCCTATAATAAAACATTATATGATCCAAATGCCTTCAATAAGGTAACAAACATAACCGATCTAATCCCATTCAAACATGAATTTGATTTGCAAGATAATAGTAGTCCACTCACCTCTCAGCTCATTCGAAGCTTCCTACACTCTCTTTGAAATCCGAGCTTGCGTGATACTAACAACTGATCTGCTCTTC
Organism: Pistacia integerrima; assembly: GCA_026225825.1. Classification (NCBI taxonomy): domain Eukaryota; kingdom Viridiplantae; phylum Streptophyta; class Magnoliopsida; order Sapindales; family Anacardiaceae; genus Pistacia; species Pistacia integerrima. Next base: position 15,514,488 of record CM047743.1, on the reverse strand, counting down.
TTTTCTTCTCTTCCGCTCTACTTCATTTCATCTCCTCCATTTCTCTCTCACTCTGCCTCTCGGCCAGGCTACTCTCTCTTCCTTTCTCTTTTCTTTTTTCTCTCTTCTTCCTTTCTCGACTTTCTTCTTCTTCTCTCAATTTTCCTTCCTTTTTCTTTCTCTCCTTCTCTTTCTTTCTTTTCTTTTCTCTCTTTTTCTTTTTTTTTTTTCTTCTTCTCTTTCTTTCTTTTCTTTTCTTTGCTTTTTTCTCTCATCTTTTTTGCCCCTTTTCTTTTTCTTCTCTGCCACTTATTTTGAGCGAACACCGTTCACTAACAATATCTTGGCAAATTTCACTTCAGTCTCCTCTCGTTTTGGCTATGACCTCTACTCCTTCAAAACTTTAGAGTTCTTGAACATTAGCCCCCCAAAATCACAATATAAAATTTAATAAAATTCCATAAAAATACGGAGTATTACATTCATAGTCTCAAAAACAACTTTAAATTCTTTCCACTGCTTAATGATAAAAATAACTTCGTATTATAAAATAAACTCAAAGATAGGATTGATGCACTAATAGAAAAATCCTTTTTAGTGGTTGAATACATGTTAGAAGATGCATGTGATGATATTGACTAAAAATAATTGATGAAAAATATGTAAAAGAATATAGATTAGAAACTTATAATATGTGGGTAGTGAAAATATATATAAAATGATATTTCTGGAAATAATTGGGGTTTATAAAGACATTTGCAAATGCAGAGACATTTTAATGAGGTAAACTTACAAATGGAGTCTTAAAATATATAATGTAGGGGCCAATAGTACTATTGATTCCAAAATTACTCTTTTATTGATTTTATTGTCAAGCAAATTCTTCTTCCTTATTTTTCTGTCATGCTTTCTTAATCCTCTTTGATAGAATTAGATAACAATAATCACATTATTCAAAAACTAATTCTAATATAAAACCCAAGATCTAGCATACAATAATTATGAATTCTAAACAGTAATTGAAAATTTGACCTCACTTTGCAGCCGCGTGTCTTGTCTCCAAAGGGATTCACGTTATTTTCTCTCTTTTAAGGGTTTTTTCTCTTTTGAGGAATTTTCAATACAAAAGTTCTTACGGCCAACTTTGGTCTCATGTCGCTCTATTTATAGTAGCAAAACTCTATAGAGAAAATATATGTAACGCCCACACAGAGATATGTAATTTAATTTATGTTTTTATAGCTCTTAGTTGATTTTTGTTCAAGTTATTTTAAGAGAATATGAAAAAAATGCATTAAAACTTGCATTAAAGATAAAATGGTCTTTTCAATCAAAATTAGTTAAAAAAGTGGGGAGTGAAAAGAGAGAGAATTTAATGTAAAATGCAATAAAAATAAGGCCATTATGGTAATTGACTAAGGGACATAGATGGAATTTCTAAGAAAGTGTAAGGGCAAAATGGGAAAGTATGTTTATAAAATAAGATATTAAGGGTTTGTAACCCTTAGTTCTCTCCATTCCACCGCCACTCTCCTTCTCCATTTTCTCTCAAATTTTCACTCAATTTTCCAAGGATTTTGAGGGCTTTTGAGTGGAATTTAATAAGGTTTTGATTCTAAGCAACAAGGGGTAAGAATTCTTGCTTTATATATATGATTTATTTGTGTAAAAGTTGAATTCTTATTAAGTTTATGCTTAGGGTTAAGAGAAGGTTTGAATCCAACAAGAGTAGAGAGCTTTAGTGGAGACTACTCAAGTATAAGGTAAGTAAATTCCACTCAAACTCTAACTCAAGTTAAGGTTTAAGAAATCAATTGAGTAGAGATTTCTTTAAGCATGTATATGTTATGATTGTTGAGATTGTTGAGAAATTGAGATGAGATTGATGATTATTTGTGCTTCTTGTTGGATGTTGTTGGATATATTTGAGTATGAGAAGTGTGTTTGATTGTATGATGATGGATTGAAATTCAGTTGGAATGGGAAGAATTTTGGGAGTGTTTTGCCGTGTAGGGATTATGAGGATACATGGGAGTTTTGCTCTCATTTTGGATGGTTTAAGAAACAAAGAGAATTATAATTAAAGTAAAGTTTGTATATGCACATTTATTGTTTGATGAAATACCTAAGAGAAGTATGAGTATGAGTAGAAACTTTAATTTTATGCAACATTGCATATTTGCATTTCATGAGTGCATTTAAGTAAGAATTCTAAGCATGAGCCATTCCATATGCATATATGTGTATTTGTGTTATAACTTAAGAAAGAATAAAGAATTTTAAGAATAAAACACTTTAAGAATAAAGAGAAAGAAAGAATAAGCACTAAAGAATTAAAGAAAGAAAAGCATTAAAGAAGAGAAAAGAATAGGTTGTGCGATGGGGAACCGTGAGTGCTAAGAAGAAATTCCCACATACATGCCACCTTAATTGAGTGGCATAAGAAGAAGAAGAATTATACGACCCGTAAGAGTGTATGTGGATGAGGGTTGTACCAAGAAGAATTCCTACATGCACGCCACCTTAATTGAGTGGCATAAGAAGAAAGAAATAATTTGTACGGTCCGCAAGAGTGCATGTAGATGAAGACTGTACTCACTCACATGGCCAAGGTTCCAAATCCATGCATCAACCGAGACCGATCGACAAAGAATAAGAAAAGAAAGAATAAGCAAGAATAAAGAACAAGAAAAGAAAGAATAAGAAAGAACAAGAATAAGAAAGAATGAGAAAGCTTGAACAAGCAAAGAAAAGAAAAACAAGAAAGAAAAGAGAAGCTTGAACAAGACAAACAAGAAGAAAGGAAGAGAATAGAAAGAAAAGAAATAGAATAAGAAATAGAAAGAAGAAAGAAAATGCATTTTTATGCATTCTTGCACATGCATTTCATTCATGCATATTACCATGTATTCCACCATGGTTAGAAAGAAAAGGAAGAATAGAAAGAAAGAACAGCGAGAATTAGGAAGAAAGAAAGAACAGTAAGAATTAGAAACAGAGAAAGAACTAGGAACGAAAGAAAGAAGAAGAGAATTAAGTAAGGAAAGAATCAAAGAAGGAGAAGAGATAAGGGATTTACTTACTGAGCATTTTTATGCTCACCCCGTTGTTTTTCCACGTTTTTGCAGGAAATAGGTGAGCAGCGGTCGGAAGGGAGTCGTCAAGCAGAGAGAATTGGCATTACTGTCCACCGTTACTAAGTTTTTGCACTTGTTATTTTAGTATATCTAAAGAATTATATTTTATAAATAAAGAAAAATTTGGGCCCAACTATTTTCATATGCTAAGTATGTATGATTTTATTGTATATATTCTAAAGTATACTAGTAGAAAGAAGTCATTACAATATATGTGCATGAAATCCTTAAGGATCTCTAATCCATTCAGTAGTAGGATTCCAATCTTTGTTTTAAAACCCAACCTAGCCCAACTGGTTTAACTGATCCAATTGGGATCTAGGGCCTTCACCGGGTTAGGTCATCATTTCCACTGTTCACTAATTTCAATCTCAAACCTTAGAGAGAAGGGCGGCGATCAATGAGCTTACGATGGCGGGACTGTTGGGGGTTTTGGAGAGGAAGTGCCAGCGAGTTGAAAGGTGGAGACGGATGTGATTTCTGATGAGTGAAATGACTAGAAAAGGAAGAAGTCGTGCGGCCACAACAACAAACTGTTGTCAGCGATTGGCGGGGTGAACAAGGGGGGTGAGATGAGTTTCGATTAGGAGGATGAGGGGAGTGTTTTTGTAGTGATGGGGAGTGTTGTCGACACTAGAAACATACCATATTTGGCCTAGGTTGTCAACGTCAACGGTAGTTTTTTTTTGCGGCAAAATGGTTAAATTTCGGCTAGCTCTTAGGCATATTTGTTGGGGAATGGCTCAAAGGATGAGTGTGATTTGCATTTGGTGTGTCGCCGTGCCAACCAATTGACTGTCGAATTGCCTTTGGGATGTGTTTGTTGAATTTCAAATCTATAATGACTGATATGTAATTTTTTAGGGGTGTGTTTATTAGATTTCAAACCTTTAGACATACTGACATCACTGGTTTGACTGACAGGTCAATCGGGATCCAATCACTTTGTTGGATTTCACCCTGGGTTGGTTATTAAAACACTATTCCAATAAAAATAACTTTCTTATTGGATTATAACTCTTTCTATAATATTCTTATTATATCCTAATTTAATTAGAATATTATGAACTTCTACAGTTCTACTTAGTTGCCATAATGTGCGCCAACACATTACAATTTTCCCATGAAGAATAGAGAATTACAAGTGAGACCCTTTTTAATACAATTTACTCTAATTAGTCATTCCACTACATTATACTCAACATGAACTATTTAATTCGTAAAAATATTTAATCTAGATTTGCATAATCTAATTGGACTTTTAAAACATTTTGAAAATATTTAATATATAGATATAAATATATATACTACAAAACTATATTTGTAAACACGTTGGCTAGCTTTGGTTGAGTCCAATACTTATATAAAATCGCTTGGGCATACTTTCCCACATTTGAGAATAGTGGATCCCATCTTCAGCATTTATAATCTACATATCATAAACATAGCCCAACATGCCTGTTTATAGCCTATAGATTAGCATCACTAGTTGACAAAATCATAATTATATAAATAATAAATAAAATATGTTGTAAACTTCTTAGGTCTGAGGACAATTAGAGAATTGCAGCAAAGTTACCCCTTCATATATTTAGTAACAATTACTTTATACTACATACTTAATTGGATCTTGTTCAGTGCATTTACCTGTTACATCGCACCTACTTGTTTGCTTAAGATCACCACCTCAATGATAAAGCAAGTCATTCTATCATATAGCAACACAAGTGTCGGCATAATAACTATATAATATAATTTGAATAATAAATGTTTAGAACAAATTTAGGATACAAGGTATTAAAGATCATTACTCTCCGCCTAGGGTTCATTAACCACTAGCATAACCTATTACAATGTCCCTAAATAATTTATTATATCTTATTTAATAATCAAATAATAAACTGATAGATATCAGATCTGTTCTATGTGAGGGAACAGTACCTCTAGAATAATAGACAAGAGGAAGTTTTGGATAATTTTTTAATACCTTTTATTTAATAATCTCACCCTTAAATAGGCAACAATCCTAACATCACAAGGACTAGAATTCCTAATTAAACAAGTCCAAATGAACCACTACAACTATGGACCACCACCTTGTCCTCAAGGTTGCAAAACAGCTCCCCATAAACATCAGCCAACTCATCAACATCCGCCTAAGATGTCTCTTCCAAGGGTAAGCCATGCCACTGAACCAAGACCTGTTGGATTGCCTCTCCATTTCGTTGCAGCACGCAGCGATCCACAACAGCCAAAGGAGTGACATGAGGGAGGCCACTAGCATCAAAAGGGGGTAATGGAACAACAGCAGTCTATGGCACCCCAACGCAAGGTTTTAGAAGAGAAACATGAAATACCGAGTGCAACTTCGAGTCTATAGGCAACTGGAGCTTGTAAGCAACCAACCCAACATGTTTTAGGACCTGATATAGACCATAGAAGCGACGCCCCAATTTTGTAAAAGCACCACCACAAATCGATCGTTGCCGATAAGGTTGCAACCACACATAAACATAGTCACCCTTATTAGACCCAATAGGCCGATGGTGCCGATTGGCAAATTGCACCATTTGCTGCTGAGCACGACACTAATTTTCCTTCAGAGCACGTAATAGGGCATCCCTCCTAACAAGCTCAGCATCCACAACCTCTAATTTAGATGTGCCCAGATTATACGGCAGGAGCACAGGTGGGTCTCTACCATAAACCAACTTAAAAGGAAAAGTACCAGCAGCTATATGAAAAGATGTATTGCAGAAATACTCCGCCCAGGGCAAAAATTCAGACCATTTGTTAGGCTGATCCATAACAAAGCAACGGAGGTATTGCTCCAATGTTCGATTTGTAACCTCCCTTTGGCCATTAGTTTGTGGATGGTATGTCATACTATGGCGAAGGGTAGTGCCACTTCGAGTGAATAACTCTTGCCAAAAAGAACTCATAAAAACCGGGTCGCAATCATTGATAATGGACTTGGGTAACCCATGAAGCTTATATACCATGTGCACAAATAAAGCAGCCACTTTTGCACCCAAAATGGGTGTACTTTGTTAAGCGATCTATGACCACCAAGATTATCGAATGTCCGGCTGAAATTGGAAGCCCTGTGATAAAGTCCATAGCTACTTCCTCCCATATCAATGCTAGAATTGGCAATGGTTGCAGCAAACCCGCTGGAAAGCGCGTCTCATATTTCCCTTGCCGGCAAATTTGACACTTATTCACAAAGGAAGTGACATCCTTCACTAAGCTACGCCAATAAAATTCAAGATGACTCTACCCAAGGTTTTGCGAATGCCGCCATGGCCAGCCACCGGGGAAGAATGACATTCTTCAATAATTTGTTGCGTAACCCATCATCCTGCGGCAAACCAATCCTTATAAAATAGTAAGGAATCATGCATTGAATACCCACCAGCCATAGTTGGATTTTCCTGAACTTCCTTAATCAACTTGACACACTTATCGTCTTATTTTAGAGCCTCTCGTCGTTGCTGCAGAATATCAAAAACTAGTGTAGAAAGTGTTCACATTGCAAGGGACGAAGCCTCTCTAACATTCTTTTCTGTGTCCTCCGTGTCATCGTGACTACGTGATAGAGCATCAGCTACCAAATTTTCTTTCCCTGGTTTATAATGCACTGTGAGGTCATATCCTAATAATTTGATGAGATACACATGCTACTCAAGAGTTTGAATCACTTGTGTCAGTAAATTTCATTAGCTTTGCTGGCCAGTGCGGATTACAAATTTGCGACCTAAGAGATATTGCTGCCATCGCAGTACGGCCTCCGTGACAGCATATAACTCTTTAACATAAGCCGAAGCTCGCTGCAACCTTGGTGTCAACTTTTTACTAAAAAAAGCAATGGGGTGGGACTCCTGCATCAACACCGCACCAACCCCTGTACCCGAAGCATCAGTTTCCACAACAAATAAATCTATAAAATTTGGTAATGTTAGGACCGGCGTTGTGGACATTGCAGTTTTCAACTTTTCAAATGCCGCTTGAGCCTCTAGGGACCAATTAAATTTGTCCTTCTGAAGAAGGTTTGTGAGTGGCGCAGTGATGGAAGAATATCCCTGGACGAAGCGACGGTAATATCCCATCAAACCGAAAAACTCTCTCAAATTTTTCACACTCCTCGGGGTAGGCCAGTCCATCATCGCCTTAATTTTAGAAAGATTCAGTTCGACTCCCTTCCCTAAGACAATATGTCCTAAATATTCTAGTCGGGTAGCTCCAAACAAACATTTTTCCTGTTTGGCAACCAAATTATTCTCTCGCAAGCATTGGAGGGCTATGGATAAGTGACACTCATGTTCGGTCACATTGCGATTATACACCAGGATATCGTTAAAATAATAATAATAATAAATTTCCGCAGAAAAGACCAAAAAAACGGGATTCATTGTGCTCTGAAAGGTTGTCAGAGCATTCATGAATTTGAAAGGCATAATCACAAACTTATAATAACTATCATGAGTTTGAAACACTGTTTTATAGATGTCGCACTCATCCATTCGAATCTGATAATAGCCTGAACATAAATCGATCTTGGAAAAAAATATTGGCATCATAAAGTTCATCCAAGAGTTCATCCACCGTGGGAATGGGGAATTTATTCGGAATGGTAATCTTATTTAAGGTGCGATAATCCATACAAAAACGCCAAGAACCATTCCTCTTCTTAACTAATAGTATTGACGACGAGAATGGACTGCGGCTTGGTTGAAACATCCCACTACCCAACATCTCAACGATAACACCAATATTAAAACTCAAACTCAAGGGAGAGCCCAACCCAAAAGACCGACGTGATAGGTAGGAGAGCTCCTATGCTTAAGTACCACATTTGGTAGGTGTGAGATCCCGATGTGGGATCCTAACATTGTACTCCCCTTCAAAAGCCGATGCCCACGATGACTTTCACTCTATCGACATTGATCCGACGGTTGCGTTTTCTTCCTTTTAAGCGGCTTCACTCACCTATCAGTTATTCGATGCAACACCCCCCTCCCAGAGAGAGCACACTGCACCTTAATCTAACCTATAGGTAGTCCTTTCCGCAGCCCAACTCTCAATGAAAACGCCAATAGATAAATATCATATTTGTTTTATGTGAGAGAACAGTACCTCCAGAATAATAGACAAGAGGAAGTTTTGGATAATTCTTCAATACCTTTTATTAAATAATCTCACCCTTGCAACAATCCTAACATCACAAGGGCTAGAATTCCCAATTAAACAAGTCCAAATAAACCACCACACCAATGGTACTGACAACCAACCAAAACCAAACTCTAATTACTCATTTGAAAAGAACTATCACTTAAACTAAACAACCAAATATACTAAATAACTGTGATTAAGCAACGTAATCTCTTGACCACTTCGGCGGCTGCCTGTTTCTCTTAGGAAGATTGTCTGAACTCTTAACATAAACACACATAAATAACATATATGAAATTAATTAAATTAATTTAAAATTAATTTTTTAAAGCATATAATTCAAATCAATAATATTTTACTTATAACTAAGTTATATAACCAGACAATTGCTCAATTCAAACACTCTTATTGTCAAACTTCTTTCAACTTTGTTAGAGTCAAACTTCTTTCAACTCGGTTGAAAACCAGTTGATTGATATGAAAAACAATATACAAGGAAACTCAAAATCTATACACAATTAATTTTTAAATATCTATGAAGAATAAAAAATAAATTATCTTTTAGGTTTTGATAAACTATAGGAAACAAGAATCAAACATATAAGAGTCAAACAAGATTTTAATGATTTTTTTCTCTTAAAATTATTATTTATAAAAGTTTTAAATATAGTTATTTTCACACATTTTTTATTTTTAGTGTCTATTTTTGAGTAAGGGTCAAATAACAACACTTTATAATAATAATACTAGTCTCATAAACATCCCTCATTAACTCATGTGATAACTTATAATTGGTTTGATCAGACGGGATTTATTATTGGGTAAATGAGACCCATATAAATTGACTAATTATAAACTGATTCGTCACATTTGTAAGAGAAAATTAGAGAGAAATATTTGTCATATAATATTACTTTATAATATTCCCCCGATTGAATCGCAAATATATTGTTTCGCCGAGACACAGATTAAAGGGGTCAGTGGGCCGTGGGCTGGGTCCAGTACTATAAATTTCGGCCTTAAAAACTCTCTTGTTTTTCTGGCAAATTCTCTCTGCCTTAAACCGAATTCTAATCTAATGGAACATAAAAAACAAAGAAACAGAAAGTTTTTCTGATCACGATTTCGAATTGGTAAAGTTTTTGTATTTGAAGAAGAATGAATTGTAATTTAAAATTTTGCGAGCTCAATTTAGGGATTTAATCGTTCATAATCATGTGGTTTCCCTTCTGGAGATCCAGAGATCGATTCTCCTTAGAAGAACTCAGGTTTCGTTTCTTAATTTTTGATCTATTTTTATTCAGTTCTATCTTCAAAATTGAAGCCATATTGCGGAACAAAATTTTTAATTTACTTAGAGTTTTATGGATCCTCTCTTTTTGATTTATTTGAGGTGAATTATTGTGCAGATATTTAACCGATCAGCTGCAGAAAGTTCAAATTGTTAATCAGGTTAACAAGGTGAGAAAATTTTATTTCATTACTTGTAATTTAGTCGTTTTTCTATGTTTTTAATGCTCTCAAGTTTTATTATTTTGTGAAGGATTTTGTTATCGAGGCTTTGAGATCAATTGCGGAGTTGTTAACATACGGGGACCAGCATGACTCGGCTTTTTTCGAGTGGGACTTCTCTATGGTTATCGTTTATTGATGTTTATGTTTTGTTTTTTGCAATTTATGAGATGGTTATTATGAGATAGTTATTATGTGTAGATTTTTCATGGAGAAGCAAGTCATGGGGGAGTTTGTTCGTATACTAAAAGTTAGCAGAACTGTGACTGTTTCACTTCAATTATTGCAGACAATGAGCATTATGATCCAGAATTTAAAGAATGAACATGCTATTTGTGAGTTGGTTCTTTAAGGAAGAATCTATTTACGTGTGGATACTTTAGTTCCTTCATGAATTTAATGGTTTATCATGTGGAAATTTTTGCAGATTACATGTTTAGTAATGAACATATCAATTACTTAATTACGTATTCATTTAACTTCCGCAATGAAGAGCTGTTGTCATACTACATATCTTTTTTAAGGTTTGCTTAACTAACTCTTATGTGGTGATTATACATTTTATTTGTGTACATTTTGTTTATCTTGACTGTTACAGTTTTTGGCCTTGTTATGCTGACTGTGTTATCCACTGGCATGCATTGTGTTTATGGCAGAGCAACAAGTGGAAAGCTAAACAAGAATACAATATCTTTGCTTGTGAAGACTCAAAATGTAAGCTAAGCTATCTGCTTGTTTATGTATTGAATTTATTCCAAGATTAAATCCATTCAAAATCTGGATGAAGTTAAGGTCAGATCATATTGTTTTCTTGGTCAAAACTGTTGAGTATTTGGCTGGCATCGCTGTAATAGTTTTTTATGTTGATTTATTGGGTATCCATTCAACTGAGTAGTACAGAGAGCGGCACACTTGAACACCCATTACTTTATTGAACAATAGTATTTCAAAATTGGCATCAAAGGAGGTCGTAGGTTTCCAACTTAGCAGTGCATAGCTTAATTTCTAAGACAATTCTTTGGCCACAGTGAACGATCTTGTTATATTAGTATCACATTTCTTCCTCATCGCCTTTTTTATCTTTGGTATGATTATCTAAACTTTTGTTCGTCTAGGAGGAAGTAGTTTCTTTTCCACTGTATACTGAGGCAATACGGTTTGCTTTCCATGAAGAGAACATGGTTCGCACTGCAGTACGTGCCCTAACACTTAATGTATATCATGGTCAGTTGTTTTATGTCATTTCTTTTTTACTTCTTCTTTAATATTCTTTGAAAGGTTAATTTCATCTGCCCCTGTGAATTCGCTAAGTCTTAAGTGCCCCTTGAAACTAAAAACCTCCTTGAAAAATATCAAAAACCCTATTAAATATCAAAAAATCGCTGGGGCACTTGAGACTTAATGATCTGTCAGGTTGGTGAATGAAATTAACCTTTTTCTAAAATTTAATTATACTATAGTCTATCAAATTTAATAAACTGCAATTATACTATAGTCTATCAAATTTTATTCTCTGATGCCCTTACTGTGTTTTCAGTTGGAGATGAAAGTGTCAACCGATATATCACTAGTGCTCCACATGCAGATTATTTTTCAAATTTGATTTCATTTTTTGGGAAGCAGTGCAATGGTTTAAATAAATTAGTCTCACAAAGTCTTAAGTAAGAACTAGAAGTTTTGATCTTTTATCGACAATGAACGTAATGTGCTTATCTCCTAAACAAGTTTCATTTGGTTATTGAAACAGAAACCCATCCCCAGATTCAACGTCTATAATTCTTGCTGATGTGGATGAAATTGAGGACAATCTTTACTATTTTAGCGATATTATTTCTGCTGGAATCCCTGACGTTGGAAAGTTAATAACAGATCACATGTTGCAACTTTTGATACTTCCATTGCTGCTCCCGTCTCTACGGATAAATGCTGTTGATGTATGCTCCTTTACTCTTTCTATGCTTCCTTTCCTTTATTTATGATCTTTAATTATCTTCATTATGGACCTGTTTGCAAGTTTTTAACAGTATTTTAGTTTATATGCTTGCTACCTCTTCCTTTTTAACGTTTGTAGCTTGACAATCTAGGAAAATGGCATTGGTGCTGTCACTTGCTTGTATCTACTTTGTTGCATCTTGCGCATTGTTAAAATCAGAGATTTGTCAAACATGATTGCTGCTGCTCTTTTCTGCTCACCAGAAGCCTACATTCAGAATTTTGAAACTAAACAGAATGGGTATATGCCTGGTCATGATTTTGTTGGTGAAAGGCAACAGCAAGATAATAATTGTCAGACTGAAGTGGACACTGAAGATGCTATAAAGAAGAATAACTTTAGTTGTTCTGATTTGACTTTGAGGTAACATGTCATTGATTATGTTGAATTTAAATGATCAGTTTCCATTACCTTTTGATTACAAGCTTAATGTGATTCATGTCTTTGGTGCCGATAGAATAGATACCCTCATAATAATGGTATGGTTTTACATAATCATCACCAAACTAGTTATTGACAATAGTTTGGGGTTTTTTTTATCTCTTAAAGTCACAAATAGCATTCTGGTTTATTAAACTTAGTCTTTACTTCTGGAAAGCTTCTATTCTTCACTGACATTGAGGATTTCAAATGCTTATATCTTGTGCTTGTGTTTTTATGATGGAAACTATGTGTTCTGGACTAATAGTTTTCATTTGATAGTTCTGCTATACTTGTACATAATTATGTGTTTCCTCTGTACTTTTTCTTTGCCTTCCAACTATAGATTTAATTCATAAAATAATATTTCTTTTACTGGCTAGTTGAGTAAAAGCTCAATGAATTTTGCTTTAAATTATTGGTGTGATTGGATGAATGTTGTGAGAAAAGTTTGAAACTACATACTCGTTTGCAACAAATTCATGTTTTAAATATTAGCTTCAAATATGTTTCAAATCTCATCTTCAATATTTATTGTTTTATGGATACTACTGATAAGGACCATGAGCATTAATGTAAAGCATGAGTTGTCAACCTAGTCAATTATGTTCACTAGTTTTGTTAACTTCTGTTTGAAGTTTCCTTGTCAGTCAAAAGAAGAAAGGGTGGTGGATATGACATCCTGAATTATTGATGTGATATCATCATCTTCCAACTAATCACTTTTGGTCATATTGTTTTCTATTATTTGTTCGTTTTCATATTGTTTTTTGTTAGAACTTAAATAGTATTGTTAGGTACTTACCTACAGCTTAAGCTTTTTGGTTTAGTGGTAACATGTAATTTATTAAATGGGTTGTATTGGGTTTTGGAAAAAAACTGAGATTCTTTTAATTATGCCTTTTAAGGTCCCTGTCAAAGAGAAGAAGAGGGGGATGGGCGGGGAAAGATTTGTGGAGTTACCATTTAACAATTTTAATCATTACTCAATGCTTCTTTCCCAAATAAATTCTCTGTGCTGTCCAGGTTTTAATTTTTTAATTTTTTTAATTTTTTTAATTTTTTTAATTTTTTTAATTTTTTTAATTTTTTTAATTTTTTTAATTTTTTTAATTTTTTTTAATTTTTTTAATTTTTTTGGGTAAGTTATTGAAAGTAGTTTGGCATTGGTCATTTTACTTATTATCAAAGGACAATTTCTTTCTTTATACAATCTCTTTTTCTTTGTTCTTATGATTGAACAATCCAGTTATTGTGTTCCACACTTTCTTTTGTTGAGTGTTAGCCCAAATTAAAGTTTTAATAACAAGAAGTCCTACTTTTTAGTATTAGTAAAGTTTTAATAACAAGAAGTCACTCTAGATAAATTAAGAGGTATTTAGTAATGTCAATTGAGAACCATAATTTGTGCTGTACTCTTGCTGCCTATAAATTACAACATACATTCCCTCTATCTCTTTCCACATAGTTTAATTCAATTTTATTTCGTTGCTGTTGATTAATATTTTTATTAACTAGTGCTTTTGTCAGCTCCTCCCCTCTCTCTTATCCTATTGCTTGTTTGTATGTTGATTGTTGTCATGGAGAGTTTTGTCTTTTATTCTCTTAATACCCAACTCATTTACTACTTTTGAGTAATGACAAGAATTATATTTTCCAGTTTACTCAACTTCTCTTGAATATGGTCAATTGCTATCAGCACTTCTTTCCTTTTAGTATCTTGTATGATCTTAACATTGACATATATATTGTGTAGGGAGGCTTTGCTTTCTTATATTACTAGTGGAGATGATGTACACGTGTTGGGTTCTCTGAGTGTGCTGGCAACATTATTGCAAACAAAAGGTTATATTATTGAATTTATTCATCTTACTTCACTCCTCTCTATTTTGGTTTTCTGATTTGGTATCTGCATTCATAGAATTGGATGAATCAATGCTAGATGCCCTTGGCATTCTTCCTCAGCGGAAACAACACAAGAAACTCTTGCTAGTAAGTTGTAGTGAAGATTAATCTATTCATTTTTTTCAACATATATGATCTGAATTGATATGATATTATGTACCAGACTTATAATTTCTTTGGTTTAAAGCAGAAAAAAAAAATAATTTGGTACTTTAGTGTCCTATTAATTGTTAGCTTAATAAGCGTTGACTTTATTACTTGTTCTTGAATAGATTCGTATGAGATATTATGCATGCATTGACAAAGGAGTTGTTTTTTGATAAAACTTACATTGAAATTAGAATCTAAGCCAAGGACTTATATATTTCTAATCCTATCTTGATATATGTGAATGAGTTAATTATAAGACTGAGAAGTAATCAAAGACCAGTAATTTGTTTTTATGGTTCTGAAATTGAAGCTACCTATTTTATAAGAATCCTTGCTATTAAAATCAGTAAGTTGACCTTGCCAATTCCACCTTTTTCTCTTTGTTTGGGGGGTGGGGTTATGGGTGGGTAGGTAAATTTTAGATGCTAAAGCAGCATGCTAAGAGTAATTTATTTTATTATTATTATGGAAGATGTGTGATTTTGTTGGAAGAAAAGAAACATGGAATCACAAATCTTGAAAATAGCCTATAAAGAAGTTAAGTATAAAGCAATTCAAAATCTATTGTCTTACCAGTGGAAGTTTGCAAATTATGTAGTAATTTCAACATGCTTATAGACGAACATATTTAGAACTAAATTAGGCAATTATCCTGAAGCATGAAGAAGTATTGGTTGAAGAAACTTTCTAGTCTTGAGAAACATTTTAGTTTTGTGAAACATTTGGAATACCAAGCATTACAAACTTCAGATGCCATATTGGGTAGAAATGGCTTTGCTTTTTGGTTTATAAGGCTAGGTAAGCAACATCATCTGTTAGGCTAATCTTTTGGCAAGTGCAAAAGTAGTATCAAAGTACGCCCAGGTTTTCACATGCTGTGTAGGCTATCCAAATCAACAAGGGGTAAGTTAGTCTCCTTATACAAGTTTCCTAAACCGACCCAGGGATCAACAAGGGGTGAGGTTTCCTAAACCAACCTATCCAAATCAACAAGGGATGAGTTATTCTTGGTATACAAGTTTCCTAAACCGACCCAGGGATCAACTATGGGTTAGGTTTCCAAAACCGACCTAGGGGTGAGTCGGACTGGTTAGTGATAGTGTCAGATGTGAGGACGACGTCTTGTGATAGGGCGGGGTGAGGTTTCCTAAACTGACTTAAGGGTGAGTCGAATTGGCTAGTGATAGTGCCAGATGTGATGCCCCTCCTAAACTGACCCGTGGATGAGTTTTGGTCTTGGGCTTATAAGGGTGGGTAAATAGCATATACGCTAGTCTTTTGGGTAGTTGGCTAGCACTTAGCCTGTAACATATGGCACAAAACCTTTGCACCAAGCAAATAGCTGTAAGCATATGCTCATTCCTAAAGAATAGCTTCAATTAGTTAATAAAATTTAGAAGTAAATTAGGCTATTGTAGTTGGACAGTCTTCACAAATCATGAAGAATAGGGATGGCAAAAATGCGAGTTTGTGTTGGCATGAAATAGTTCAACCCAATCCAACCCAACCCATTATTCAAAAACTTTAAGAATGAGTTGGGTTGCTGAGGTGTTTGCGAGTTGCAAGTTACCCAACACCTAAATTTTAATATATATTTTCAATCTGATTTTTGTATTTTAAGTTCAACCTATTATACATACTCATATTTTGATTTCAAACCTAATATATTGCAAATAATTAAAATATGGAATTTAAATGTCTTTTTGACTTTAATCTATCACTCAATAAACACAATTACTCTCAACATTGCTAGATAAATATTAAGGTCCTTTTAGTTCAGTTTTTGTATTTTTAGTCCATCTTTTGTATTTTGAGCCCAACCTGCTAAACTACCCATAGTTTTTTTTTTCTTTTTTCCTTTTAAACATTAATTAATTTTTCAAATAATTTAGTATAAGTTGGAAGATATATAATGTTGGAAATATAAACAAGCAGATTTTATTCTATAAGGTGAAAATATACGTCTAACAATTCATACTTCCTTATATTGATATTGTTTTAGTATCATATGTAACTAATAACAAAATATATAAGTCAATCTCTCGATTTGGCAAGATTTAATTTTATATTTTGAATACAAGATTCGAATTTTATAATATTCTTTGATAATTTTGTTATGCAATTATGTACATATGATTACCCTACATAATTTTGTTCTAGATCTATTCAGGTCCACATCTTACTTGCAACTTTAATGAAATTAGAGACGGATATTTTTGTGTAAAGGTGTTTGCTGTATGAAATTAAATTAAAATTTTTATTTTTCTTCTTTAATGAACTTAAAATAAATGTTTCTTCTGCTATTTCATCAGCTTCTCATATTGATTGCTTATTTAATTGATACGTAATTCTTTTTTGTTCTTTTTGAATCTTACAGGAAGCTTTGGTTGGTGAGGTCTCTGGTGAAGAGCAACTTTTTTCATCAGAAAGTAACATGCTAAGGGATGGTATTGATAGTGAACTTGATGGCTATTTACTTAAGATGAAGGTATTATTGTTACATGCTTTTCCACGCTGTCTTTCTCTCCCTCTCTCTTTATTTGCAATATTGTCTGTGTCCTTTGCAATCACCAATGCAATTCTCTTCCTTCAAATCTGTTATTGTCACAATTAATCGTCTATGTCGAAGTTGTCATTACCAAGAGATGTAGGACAAGTATACTAATGTTATATAACATCTTTACTTCCTGAATTTGTTTAATATTTATTCATCTTTTTTCCCCTCCTTAGAAACACAATTGGACTCCTGAGTTTCATTTGAAATATTTTTGAGTTATTTGCAGATACAAGTTTATTAATGTAGGACAAGCTTGAGTTATTTTAATTTTCTTGTTTTCAGTCACGATTATGTTCCTATTTTAATTAGGTTTCATAATTTAGGAAAACTTGATTTAATTAAGTCTGGGTTTCCTATTGATTTCTTATTAGATTTACTTTTCTAGTTAGGGATTTTAGTTCAACTAGGAATTTTATTTACCTTATTCTAGTGGTATTAGTAATAGTCTACTATAAAAGGAGTCATTATGTTACGAATTATTCATGTTTTATCAATCATTTTTAAGGTTTCCTTTGGGATTTCTTTTTGTCGTGGATTCAACATCCTAAGAAAGCTACGTGATAGCTTTTCTTTTATTTGTTTTCCGTTTCCTCTTTGTCATATGCATTATTGGTGAAGTTTTTTGCTAGTTATAAGGATGGGCTTGTCTTAATTTCATTGTTATAACCATGGAAACGTGTAATAGGGAAGTGTATCTGTTTAACTGTGGTTAATGAAGTTCAAGGCCTTAATTCTCCATGAACTATCAAATGTTGCAGTTTTCTAGGTAGTTTTAGTTTTAAAATTTCACAAATTTCAGCACATTCTCTCCTTGTGTACATTTAGCTTGTTCTGATTTTATGTTTTTTTTTTTGCTTGTTTTTAAGAGATGCCTGCCATATATTTTATAAGGATTCTTTTCTTGAAAGTATATCATACGTTATACTTCTTCTGTAACTAACAGGAACAATATGGAGTATTACATTCTTCTCTGAATTTGGGAACAAGCCCTCGTGTAAATAGACAACAGGTATGTTACATGCATGAGTTGAAACACCATTTATGAAGATGAAGTGTGGTGAAATGAAATCATAGCTACTTACTTATTTGGAAAATTTCATTAATATGATGAAAATTGAAGCTACGGAAGTTTACATTATATAAACTGAAACTGCAGGAGTTGCCAGTGATATTACCCACTGATTTATATTGAAAAATTTTGTTCAGTTTGTAATCAGCAATTAATTATTGTCATGGAATATGTTCTAGGTGCTTGATGCATTGGTTAGTCTTTTTTGCCGCTCAAATATATCAGCAGAAACACTGTGGGATGGTGGTTGGCTATTGCGCCAGTTGCTCCCTTATAGTGAGGCGGAGTTCAACAGCCATCATCTAAAATTGCTAAAGGTAAGTTGGGAGCATAAAATAGATATTTGGAGTCGCACAGCATTTAAAGTATCGATATTCTGCTAGTTTAAAACATAACAATTAAACTTCTGTTGACAGTTTAACTGAAATGAATTACAAGCAGTAATTAGAGAATATGTCTGAACTATAATTTATTGCATACTGAACTGTATACTATTGCATTGGCAAATTTTTGGAGATACTGCTATTGCAGTAATACACATAATGTACTCTGTTTGAAGTGACTCGAATTGATGCCCGATAGGATCTGTTCTGTTCTATTATGTTTTTCTGAGGGATGCCTTTGTGAGGAGAACTGTAACTGGATATAACTACCCTAAAGTCTGAGTTGCTACAAGAAGAATCACCCCAAGGAGGGCTTACATCTTGCTTTTATTGTTTTGGGACTTATTAGTTTGATTGTTCTTTCGTTTACTGAGAACATTCACTTTAAAGGCCTTCTCATATTATTACCTCACAGAAATTTGTAACAACAGAGAAACTTCTCACAATGAATATGACAAGGTGTATATTCTTTGTATTGAAATAATAATGAGTCCATCTATAACTGGTGGAATTTTGACGTTATCTCTGCTTATATGCCATTACTATCAGGTGTTTCACTGGTTTGCCTTGGAGAAGAGTGGTATCATTGCAATAATTTAAAGTAGATTTTTCTGTTCTTTTCTTGTTGCTTTTTGTAGTTTGACTGTTCTTACCTGGAAATGGTGAACTTTACTTTTCTTTATATGATTCTTCTTTGATTAATTTTTATGGTATATATTTTGTAAAATCAGTTTGCATCTATGTCACTGACACAGTAGACTTCTTGTGCACAGGATTCATACAAGAATTGCACTAGTGGTCTTCTAAAGGAGATTAGAGGTGCCTGGTCTGATCTAATTATGACAGTGATTTGTAATGAGTGGAAAAAGTGCAAAAGAGGTACTTAATGAAACCTTGAAATGCTTTGAATGATGAGTGTGGGTTTCAAAGGCTTTTCTAATGTTCTTGACAAATCAATTTTGCAGTGATTGAAGCTTCATCTCCTCAGAAAGAACCCAAATGCATACTTATGCCATCACAGAAGTCTTCTTTTGAAGGTAGAATTGGACAACTGTTTGTAAATTAATGGTCTCAATTTGTGGATCTTGAAATATAACTTTTTTTCTTCTGTCGTTATTTATGTGGTTCGGATTGTTAAAGCCAAAATTCATTTAGCATATCTGTTGCACATACAGATAATATTCCTGGTGAATCATCTTTTTCTGCCGGTGAAAGACTCTGCGAGTTGGTGAAGGTTTGTGTCTCATTTTGCTTAAATGGAAGTGCAAGAGATTATTTCATATACTTTTTGACTGTAAATGCTTAGAGTTAGAAATTTGCAGTTCTCTCCCTCATGCTAACTCCGACCCTGCCTCCTCTTTATCCCTTTACCCTCCCCATTATCCCATAGATTTCACTGTTAAATTTGTTGTGATTCAGTAGAAAAATTACAATAGTTCACCATTACTTTTTTAATTTTCCATGATAGTCTTCTGTGAACAATATTCATTAAATTCTATTAGCACTTGTTGTTTGTGTGCATGGTTTCATTTGTTAATACTTCTTACCTTTTCTCTTTTAGGTGTTTGTACTTCTTCTTCAACTTCAAATTTTCTCCCTTGGTAGGGCTTTGCCTGACCAACCTCCTATTTATCCTCCATTTGATGTCCCCGAAAATTCTCGTGCAAGAAATGCTGGTGTAGATATTTCGGGTCCAAAGCCAGGCACAGAATTAAAAATTGGTTAGTTTTCTAACTGACTGTATAATATACATTTATATGTATACACTTGCACACATACACATACACACACGCATGCACACATATATATACATTTGGGTCCAGACAATAAGCTACAGACTTGAAGCGTGAACCTCTCTCCTTGTTTTTTTTCAGTTAACTTTAGCTTTAGGTAGACTTGTGCTAATAATAGATTTACTTTTGCATTCAACATAGTATTGCAATTACAGAAGAGAGGTCTGCATTTAGATCCACACTTGAAAAGGACGATATATATGTCTTTACAGTTTTTACGTAAATTATTACACAAGTTTTGGCTTAATAGATAACAACACTTTGAATAGTTGGGATTAAATTTGACTCGTTACATTTTTCTAGGGTACATTAATTATGGATATTAGAGGTGATCTGAGCCTTGTAAATGCATCAATCTAATATGATAATTACTTACCTATTTGTGTATATGATGCAATTGATTATTATACATTTATAGAATTTTTAACTTCTCGTAGTTATTTTTTTGTTCCAAGAGTTACACTGCATTTCATGGTAAAATCACTCTGGTCACTTCCATATGCAGTTGATGCTGTGCCTTGTAGGATTGCATTTGAGAAGGGTAGAGAACGTCATTTTTTCTTTCTAGCAATCTCTATGGGCACGTCTGGGTGGGTTGTCCTTGCAGAAGAAACACCTTTGAAGCAGCAGTTCGGGATTGTTCGTGTAGCTGCACCTTTGGCTGGCTCCAATGTATGCATTTTTCTTTCTTTTCATCCCTGTTAGTTTATGTACTATCTATGGAGCATAGAAATCTTTTAGCTTGAAAAATAACTTCCCAATCATTCATCTTACTTAATCCAGTTAGTAAGATCTAAAGTACAAATGTAAGAGTTATTGTTTTCAATTCTATAAGAAAATGTGTCATTTTTATTTCATAAGTCCTGACACACATTTATATTGAAATTGAGAATCATTTAAGTTCGTTTAGTCTAATAGCTACCAATTGTGTTATAATTGGTGCAGAAAGAGAAGGTGTATGTTGATCATGTATCTCTGTGTGAGTGTGTTCATGCAAGAAAGCTAGCATTACGTTGTGCTTGGATTCCATTGTTTAACAGTACATGCAGAGAGTTTAGTAGCATGATGTTCAAAGACTCCTAATTTCCAGGGAGAGATCCTAATAATCTGAGTGGGATAGCTTCCCCCATTAGTTTTAGGGTGACTTGAACATATTTAAGGATTAAAAGAAAAGATATATATTGAGAGGGAAATTGAAATATCGAAACATGTGAATCAACATGACCTTGTTGGTTGTGCTTCGTAGAAAGCAAAAGATAGAGGATGCGAGGGAGCTTGTTGGTTGAGCTGTTTTACTAGCCAATATCCAATGCAACAGTTCTCCGATTCTTAGATTGTTAAAATATTTAAGCCATCAAAATGTTTGACTGTCATAGTGATCTACTGATTAAAAACTGTAGGAAAACAGTAAGTTCTATTAATTTTATACTGTTTGATGGATATTGTGGTAACTCCTTTTGCTCACTTCTTTGGTGTGTGAATTTTAACTCATCAGAATGGTAATAATGTTTCAAGTGTCTAATATTTCTGTTGTCTTTCTTCCTCCAGCCTAGAATTGATGAGAAGCATACAAGATGGCTACACATGCGGATCCGTCCATCTATTTTACCCTTTATGGATCCTGCTACATCTGTTAAAGTGAAAACAAAAGCTTTACTTGATGGGAGATGGACCCTAGCATTCAGGGATGAAGAATCTTGCAAATCTGCTTGTTCTATGATACTGGATGAGTTGAATCTACAAAGCAATGAATTAGAGAGAAGACTAAGACCATTAATAGACCTCGAAAGAGCTTTAGATTCCCCTGATATTTTTCCAGTGTCATCGGAGGCTTCCTCTTCCAGTATAAAAGCTTCTAATTCCTGGTAACTTGCTAACAGGTTTGAGTTTTGCGGCTAGTAGCTTGTTTAATGCTTGGGGTGGAATGTATTTTGTTTTCACCCTTTTGTATATGTTTTAAGAGGCAATCTTAGATAATACCTAGAATTGTATATTAGCTCCATTCATATTTCATTGTATACTAGCTCTTCTTGCCCTGCCATGGTCTGTAATTTATATCGGCCAATTCCATTCTTTAGCTATTTCTAACCTAGGCTTTTTTATTTTTACCCAATTTTGTAAGTTTTGTAACATCACTGTATATTTGAGGCAATCCCATTAGTAAAAGTTTTTGTGCATTTTTGTTTCATCCTTCTCCATGGGGGCTTATTACTGTACTCACTTGGGTTGAGTTAAGATCGCATTTAAGAGTCTGTTTGATCGGTTGGTCAGACACAGAATGAATGAACGCATTGAATACTTAAAGGATTGAATTGCAAGGTCATGCTAGATCCTAGATAGCCTAGTTAGTAAATTTGCATATTATTTGCGAATTTTCATATTTTATCAATTCAGTCGTATTATTCGTGAATTATGTGCCTCAGACGTTTTATTCGTGAATTATTCCGTATTATTTCCATATCTAAATGTTCGTCGAATTTGTACAAATGTATTTTTCATAATTTGTCGTATTATACCCGTAAAATTTCTCTATTCGTATATTTGAAATGTTATATTGATTTTAACTAGGTGGTTCATGAAAAGTACTAAAACTAGTATTGATATTATCATATTTTTCAAAACATATTATTGACAATGTGTTGTATAAAATCTGTATATACTCATACTATATTTTTTTCGTATCCGAATTTTTACAAACGTATTTTTCATCATTTGTCGTATCATACCCATAAAATTTTTGTACCCTTGTTTTTGCTGTACCGGTATTTACTATCTAGCAGCTACAGTATCAATTTTGATGGCATTTGATGGGATATCTCAGTTCTCAGCCTTGATTTCAATCGAAGTTATAAAAATTAAAAAGAAAACCGGTATTGCAACCCATGCATTTTCCCATATTTGTAACCCGATGCCCGTCTTACCTAGCTCAATTTTGGGTCTGAAATCAAATCCTATTTCAGTTCACGATCTCATTCTTAATTTTTAGAGGGGAAGTGATTTTTAGCCTCATCAAACTGATCAGTATTCTCTATTTTTAAATGTTTTCTTTCGGACAAGTTTAATCTAAATGAAAATTACTATAAATAACATTCATACTCTATTTTATATTTTTGGTTTAATTTTTACATAAATCCTAAGTTCCGATTACTATAAGTAATCATGCTTGATATGCTATTAAAGAAAGATAAAACCTAAATTTTTTCGTTGAATCCATCTTAGATGATTTTGTATTGGCTTTAAGTTGATCATTGTGTTACTCATTTTGTCTCCTGACATAGGTTTGGCTCTAACCGTGTGATTTTCTGGCAGATTACGTCTTCTCCTAGTAACGAGGACCATTTTTATCACCTCGGCTCTAATAAGCCTTATTGGACAACCTATCCTCCCACATTATAACCTACCAAAATGCCCCATTAAACAATTTGGGCTCGCCGGTCTCTCAAGGAGGGTTAAGAAAATAAATCTTAATACGAGACCCATTATACCTTGTTAAAGTGTGAGAAAGCCTTGGAATCACTTCGGCCTTTGTGGGCGACCTTGACTAAAGTGGGCAACAACAAGGGTGTAAATAAAAATCTTAATTAAGTTTGAAATTAGGGAAAAAGGGGAGTGAATAGTAAGTTTCAAATTTGAAATTGGGAATAAGGGATGTAAACAAAACCCTAATTAAGTTTGTAATGTTTGAAATTGGGGAAAACAACTAATTAAGCATGACTATTTTAGGTATTAAAATGGGACTTTTATATATATATATATTTTAAATAAAAATAAAAAAGAGGTGTATTTAACAATGGGGGATACTGATAAATTAGATGAGAGCTAAAAAACACTTTCATTTTTAGAGTGATGTCTCATTAAAATCTAAATCTCTTTATAAGCCCAAATCATAATTAATATCATTTTAAAAGTTGAATTATAAATCTTATATTTAATTCTGAAATTTCCCTTCAGTAATATTTTTCCTCTTATTTTTTTTTTCTGTTAACCCCACCATCCGTATTTTATTCTCTTGAGTTAAATTTTTGTTTCCGTTTTCATTTCTTAATTAAGAAAATAAAACTCTTTTATGGCATATCAATTACCATGGGATGAATGTTGAAACAATTTTTATTTTTCATCATTCTCCTATAAATCAAAAAATTAAACAATAGTTTATACAGGGTTAAACGGAATTTCTTAAATCAAACCTTATGTAAGAACAGTTAATGAGAATATTTATTACTATTTTATTTACACTTTTTGATTCCATCTTCCATCTTCCATCTTTTTTTTATTTTTTTTAAACATGACAAAATAATTTCTGTACAAAGAATTTCAAACAACCATTTTTTTTTTTTAAATAAAGAGTTTATTTATAGAGAAAAAGATTTTTTTAATATATGTGGTGTACTAAAATAATAAATGTCCTTATTGATATCTTGATATATATATATATAATATAACTTCTCTATAGTGATACTTTATGTAGGAATAACTTTTACGTAGTCATAAAAAATTCTACTCTTAACTTGGATTAGTTATAAATAAGAATAACTTCTACATTATAATACATTATAATTTTTCAAGGTCTCATCTTAAGGAATTTGTTTCCATATAATAATAATTATTTGTATATTGAAAAAAAAAAAATGCTGTTTTACAATAAAAGTTTAAGATGAAATAAAATATTTATTTAAAGTTGTTTGAGATAATGATTTGTGCCTTAGAGTTATTATCACATCTTTGAACTTGTGAATATATAATAACTCGTTAGCACAAACATCTTTTTATTGAAGCCAAAATATTTCTAAGTTGTTAAGCATGTTTAGAGCTTCTTGATAGAAAACTTTTTTATATTTCTCTATTATCATCCTTAGGATTGTGATACCTAAAGACCATGAGTATCTTCTAACCACTTCACAAGATCTTTTTGCTTTTAGTTAAGGTTTGATTCTTTCATTTTGAACAACTCAACACAAATATTTTCGGTTAATTGAGTTCGTGTATTAACTTTGTGTGGCATGGTTGATTTGTTAGAGTTCGTGTATTAACTTTGTGTGGCATGGTTGATTTGTTAGAGGAAGAAGAAAACATATAATTTGAATTGGTTGAAGATTGCATGAGTTGTGTTATAGTGCAATGTATTTATAGAATTTATATTGAGAGAAATATTAAAGAGAATACAAAATTTTAGGCTCCGTTTGGTTCACTTTTTTGCATTTTTTAGAAAAGTTTTTCGAAAAAAGTTAAAAAAAAGTTGAATTGGGCGGGTATTATGATGTAGGATTTGAAAATTAATAAAAATACCTCATATGTTTGTTTATTTACTAAACACCCTTATAATAAAACTTTGAAAGTTAACAAAAACACCCCCAATCCACCCATTGAATAATCACAAGCCGGCCAACACCGCCGGAGGGTGGCCGGAGTCGCCGTACGGCGCATGACCAACTGGATCTTGCCGGTCGTACACCGATATGGCCTTTGCCGGCCAGACTCCACGGAGATCCGGCCGTTACTGACGGCCGTAGCGGTCGTCATAGCATTTGCTCGTCAACGACGGCCAAAGATACGGTCGTCGTTGATGGTCAACAACGACCAAAGATACGGCCGTCGTTGATGGTCAACGACGACCATATGTTGGCCGTCGTTGACGTCGGCCAGATCTTTGGCCGGAAAAGGCTAGATCGGCGTACTACCGGCCAGGTTCAGCCGGTAGTGCACCATTATATCAAATTCTGGCTAACTTCCGGCAGTGGTGGCCAGAATCTGATATAATGTAGGTTTAGGGGTATTTTTATAATTTCGAGAAAAAAAATTTAGGGGTATTTAATTAAATTAACAAATTTAGGGGGTTTAAAAAAAGTTGAATAATATTGGATAATATTGTGAGTTTTTGGGTATTTTACTGTTTAACTTTTTTAGGAATACTAATAATAGTATTCCCAAAAACCAACCAAACATAGCCTTAGACTTTTAAGATGATTTTGCATATTCCCAACACTATACAGATGTATGTACTAGTTTTTTGAAACTATGTCTATATTTTTTATCAATATTTATACCTTAGATTTAACATACTACATTAATTAATTATTAATGTAGTGCATACTTTACTTTTATACTACTTGCACTAAGGATAACTAAGAGTCTGCTTGGTAGATTATTTGAAAAAAGTTATTCTGAAAAACTATTTTAAGTTGAGTTGAGTTAAATTAAATCGAATAGAATAAGATTTTGAAAATGTGTTTGATATAATATCTAAAAATTATATCAGAGTTGGATAAAATGCTGAAAAGTTATTTGGTACATTTTTTAAAAAATATTTAGATTATTTTTAACCTTTTACATTTGTTAATTTAGCTAAACACTCCCCCCCCCAAAAAAAAAGTTTAAAAATTAACAAAAACAACCACACCAGCCCAAGCCATTGCTGGCCATTAACCATCACCGTCGGACGACAATAGGTAGTTGTCAAAGAACAGCGTACGACCGACTGGATCTGGTCGATCGTGCGTAGATCTAGCATTTTTCTGGTCAGATTTATCGTGGATTTAGTTAGAAACAACTAAATTTATGACCATAAATGACAGCTAGATTTCTAGCTGTCGTTAACGGCTAAATTCTCTAGCCGTCGTTAACGATCAAAATCTGGCTGCAAATCTAGTTGTTTTTGGCCAAATCCATGGTAGACATGGCTAGAAACAACCAGATCAGCCACTAATAAAATAAAGTTTAATATTTTTTCTTTAAATCAATATTTGAAGTTTATTATTTTTTCTTTAAATCAATATTTGTAATATCATTAAAAATCTTATTAGAAATCTTATTTTAGATATTTAAATATAAGATGAATACCATACAAAAATTGTCATTAGCCTTGTTACTATAAAGCCAAGCAAAATATTTGTATCTAAAGAATTAAGTTTGCCATTTATATTATTATTAACTGCTATCGATATAGGTTTGTAATCCTTTTCTAATATGATCTTTATCGAATCTTATGACATGTGGCCACTAATAAAATAAATCATGACTTCTACACTTTATTATAAACCCAAAACAGTGCAGTATTACACTATATTAATTAGGCGAAAGAAATTAGGCTTTTGTCCCAGAGAGATGAGATAAATTTTGGTAAATTTATACAAGCTATTAGCTTTATACCATGAATATGATTTAAGTTTTATTTTCGTAAATGTATAAATAAAAAGTGTATTCAATTTATAGCATGAATATGATTTGAGTTTCAATTTTACTTCAATATGTAATTATGATGAATTTTTGGTAAATGTATAATTATGAGGCTATTCAATTTATACCATAAATATGATATAAGTTTTACTTTTATGTCAAGAGCTGTTTATTAATTTAGAAATATTTATTAGACGAAAGAAAATACTCCATATAACAATGAATAAAAACTATAACATGGATTAGGCTACCAATCCATGCTATAGGCAAGTGGTATAATTATTAAAAGCTTCTCAACAATTAAATAAATGAAAGCCATGAATTTTAAACTAATGCTTATTACTAGTATTTTGGTCAGTATATATCAAACCTTTTCAGGAATTAACATTAGAGCAGGCCAAAAAACCATGCTAAGTTAGTGAAATGTCTTGGGGTTTAATATTAACGCAAACTAATCTTAAAAAATGATCATTCTACTTTTCAAAGAACAATTTTAAGAAACGGAGGTGAGTGCCAAAATTAAAAAATTAATATACTTCAAAATTCTTTTATAATGATAAATATATAAATTTTAATATTTTTAATACAAGAAATGTGTAAAAAAAAAAAAAAAAAAAAAAATCCTAATTTTCTAAGGTAAATTAACTAAAGAAACTAGTTTAATATCATTCATAAGGTAATAAAGAATTTAAGCTATCTCAAAATTTTCATTTTTTAAGTTTGTATAATTATTTTTATTTTTATTTATTTACAATCTAAAATTTTATTTAGTTTGTTTTTGCACGCAATTATTGATTAAATTATTAATTCGTACATGATGGGTTTTTGCTAAGCCTAGGGAGAGCGCTAAGTTTTAGAAGAAATTATTGATGATTGCAATAAAAATATATTTTTTTTCTTTTTTCTTTTAGAAATATAGAAAAAGATATTTAAAATAGTGAAAAATTAAAGAGATAAGTGCAAAGCATACAAAGTGAATATAAAAAATTTAGTTATTTTTTTTGTTATAGCGATTTAAAATTTAATAAAACGAAGTCGTTTATAGAACTACCAAGTAAAACTAAATAAAAAAGAGAGTAAAAAACTAACGAATTAGTATTGATCATTCATTTAATTAGTAACCACATATGATAAGATATTATAAAGTTGGGATAAAAGCTCAAACCAAAAGAGTAATCGTGCATGCGAAAAAGAGGAAAAGTAGTGATTAAAACCTAATGCATGATGTTTTTGCAGATATAATTTAATCAAACTTGACAATTGATGGCTCACTAATTGAGCAAAAAGTGATGGACCCAACTACAAAAAGCAGTTTAATAAGTAAGAAAATGAGGCTGATAATGATGAAGAAATGCCTTTCAATATCGTGTTAGTGGAAGTTAGATTATAATCATATGCTTAAATTTTAATTAAATAAAATGAACCACATATTTATCATGGACTATACTATATTGTTATTTTTTTTTATTTCCCTAATTTATTTAGGACAGTGAAGAGCTTTTATAAAGTAGTGCAAGAATGAATGGATTTTATTAATTAATCCAACACATGAAGATGAAATAATTGAATGTTGTATGATACGAAGACAGACCCCACTTCCGCCGTTGGATGTAATCATATCTTTGGTTGTAATGGTCAAAATAATGATGCTTAAACATGGAAATTTAAACTCAAAAGTAGCATTAATTGGCTTCTAGTGATAATGTAATGGTATTTCAATTAATAAATAAAATTTATATGATTTGTCTTTTATTGGTTATGATGATTGCAGTCAAAACAATATTAGTAACCATTATTTATTCTTTTGTGGTGAGTTCCACATCCTCCCTACCCTTATCCTTAGTGTCTTTTTTGTTATTTCTAAAATCTCATGGAGATTTCGGTTATTTGATTAAACTTGAAGGGGCTGGAGAAAAGGTCCTTGTTAGACGATTAGTTCTTTGCTTCTTAGTCTCATCATTGCTTAAACCATATGGGTTATTTAAATCTTTCTTTTATTCCTTCATTGTCAAATCATTGTGATCAATAATGTCATTAATTTAGAAATCATATATAGATGTTGTAGAGTTATTCATCATATCATTAAATAATCTTAATAAACTTTTGTCACCTTCTACTTTATTGTATGTTTGTATTTTGAATTTATGTTTCCATTTATCAAGCTTTTTATGGACTTCAAATGATTTTTGTAACAAATAATATCTATAGTATGTTTTCTAAATTCTGTAACCCTGCAAGCAATATGTATTTGCCGATGAATGCTATGTTAGAGAACCAAAATTTTACTCCACGTTGGGAAAAGCAGTTTAGGTGTTAGACATAATAATGGATTCCACTTTACATAACCTTTACTTATTTTAGTATGAGACTTAATGTGATGTCTTAAATATATTTTTTAACGTACCAATCAAGTATTGGTTTTAATTTTTGCATTTTGTAAAATTAATTTGACAAATAATTAACAGTTGACTTTTAAAAATATATGCAAACGTTCGCATTTGATATTGACTATGTATATAAGATTCAATGTAGCGGAGTTTTGGAATGGGAAAAAATGTGGGTATAATGCAATGTTTTGAAACCTGGACCACCCTTTGACTTGGTCAAGGGGCTGGTTCCCAGGTTGCCTAGTTTGACCAGTTGGACCAACCAGATGGACCAGTGATGTCATGTTCAATAGGTTTAAAATCCAGTAAACACACCCCGCGATCTAGGTAGGAAACCACAAAGCAGCCAAATAGCGATGACGATGATCAAAGACCAATTTGAGTTTGGGATGATGAGGGTTTTGATGTGGAGATAAAGGTGATGCTAATGGTGGTGTTAGGTGGGATTTTTGGCATCGGAAGCTACCAGAATTAGGGAGGAAGATAGTCAGTTTTCATGAAGCAGACGGGTGACAGCAACGATCGACGGTCAATTGGAGTTCAGGATGATGAGAGTTTTGATGTGGAGATGAAGGTGATGTTGATGGTGGTTTTAGGTGGGATGGTTGGCGTTGGAAGCTGCCGGAATCAAGGAGGAAGTTATCAAAATTAGGAATTTAGTGACTTGGTTTAGTTACTATGATGGTTGAATTGATGGTTTGTTACTATTATGTTAGTCCAAAGCCGGTCCAATTTGGGCCATAAGCTAAAACCGTGTTCTGAGTGTTTCTGAATCGGGGAGGGCGGCAATTCTCGATCGTACGAGTTGGGTTAAGGAATTCGGTCGGAGTGTTTGAGAACACTGGTATAATGACACATACACATTCATGCTATCAATGATAGCATGAATGTCAAGGGTGTTGGCATAGCTTTCATTTGTTAGTAGGTACATAATTGTTGTATTCAAGATTTTTTTTTCCTTTTAACCATCGCCGAAGCAAAGAAATAAGGATTATCATAAGAGTATGAAAGAAAATTAACGAGAGATTAAGATGAAAAGGAGAAAACAAAGCACATCCTATTGTGAAAGTAAGGCCGTTACACATCTAAACGATGGATTTTACAAAGGACGACCCAATTACTCTAAATTAAACAGAAAACTTGATTTTCTTTGGAAGACATGAATCCTTGAATCCATCTTCCGAGACCTTTTCATTTTTACCCCCAAAACATAACTTAATTTCTATACCTTCCTTCCCGCCAATTTTAACTGTTTTCAAGCTTGTTTGGAAAATTTCCGTTACCCACTTATCAAACAAACTTTTTACAAATAAACCCCTACCATTTAACACCTCATCTATAACTCTTTCTTCAACACTAAAATTTACCCTGTTTTGGCCCCTGAAAACCTCCTCAAAACACTCCTTTAACTTTGACAAGAAACACTCCCTGATATCTTCATCTTTTGTCAAGTTTCGGTTGAAAACGAAGCGATTTCGGATCGAATCAAGGAAGCCATTTGAATTTGGAGGATTAGCTGTTGTTTCACGTGTCAAATCACTTGAAATAGGGCTTAAATCTCCAAGTTTTTCTTCAGTCTCATTATCTTCTCCATCGGCTTTCATGTTGAGATCAAGTGTGTTGAAACTTGAGTGCCTTGAGAAATCTTTCTTTGTGCCACTCTCAGCATCCTTTTCTTCAATTCTTGGACTCTTGGTCTTGTTTGAAAAATCCCACTCAGCTTTCCTCTTTTGATCACAACTACTACTTCTTTCACGCACCTCCAATGTCATGTTTATGACACACTCTTCATTCTTCATCTTATCTCCGTCTTCAGATAAAATAAAGACTATTTCCCCAATGTTTGCATTTCTTGATTCCCCAAATATACCACTTTCAGATCCTTCCGCAAGGAGTTTTATGAACTTAGTGTCAACCAAATCAGCATCCTCCACAAAAACAACTAGCTTTTCATGCATTTTCAAGGCTCTGGAAAGAATTTCCGAGGCTGGAGCAGTATCATTTCTCTTCCTCATACTCATGTTCAATAGCAAATCAGCTGATCCGAAGAGTGATTCTGCTATACCGCGCGCCAATCTTCTTTTACCAATTATGTCGTCCCCTTGAATGAGTAACCAGGTCCCATTCTTGGCTGATTTGTAATCAACCAAAGCTTCAACTATTGAAGGAATCCCACTTTGCCACGGGACCATCTCTTGCAACACCTTGCATAGATCACCTCGTTTCGTTTCTGTGGAAGTTCTATCTTTCTCTGAGAACAAAGAATTCCCAAGAGCAAGAGTGATCTTCACTTCTTTATCTCCACTGCTCTTCAGAGAATCCAAACTTGGTTCACCTCCTTTGATCTCGTGCGTATCATTTCCAAAATTGAATTCGATAGTACAAGACTGTTGTCGCCTGAATCTAGGTACAGAATGAAAAGTGTTATTAGCCTTTAAAGTAGCAGCAGATTCAGCAAATGAGATTGAATTTGATTCCGGGAAAATGGCGGTCTGACTAGACCACCAAGGATATGTTGATGCATAGGAATAGCTCTTTCCAAAACTATGACTCCGGGAAAATGTTGCTCCAGGAAAATGGCTTCCTTGGTGTAGGCTCTGGCATAGTTTGTTCCACTTCTTTCTCAACTCCCCAATTTCATCCTAGAAATAATTCAAATGAAGAGTTTGAGTTACAAATTTAATTTGGAGAAAATGAAACATACCCACTTAATAAAAACATTGTTAATTTCGAACCTTTTGATTGGCATTTCCACTATGTGATTGTAGCCAAGGAGGCAAGAGCTTTTTCTGGCCTGATTTGAATAATTGGGCTTCATTTTCATAGTTGTAAGTACATTCTGCACAGCAGCTCAGCTCGTCTTCTTCTTTGTTAGTAGAAGGCTTTGTTTCCCATACTTGTGACCTTGAATCCTGGACACTGCAATATTAATCCCAACATGTCAATAATTGTTATTCCAAATGTCTTTTTTTAATGTTAATAAAATAAAACAAAAATATTTGTTTTTATAATACTGTTTCTCACAAGGGCATTTTTGTCAAAGCATCAAAACTCTAATAGAGTTATTTTGAGCTAACTAGAAAATAATCAAGAGTAGTGCATAGTAGAAATCTGGTAATAGAAAATAATTAGAGTAGTGTTTTTTATTTAACTTTTAAAGTTTAGATTTCTGGTAATAGAAATCTGTAATCTGCAGAGGCTAGCTATAAACCTGACAAAACAAAGTGAAAACACAAAGACAGTGATTCCTCACAGTTGTTTTGGACTCATTCAGCCATAAGCTGAAGCCTTTGGGACCAAAAAGGTGCAAATAAAAACAAAATGGAAGACATAACCCATTAATAAATAATTATTTTAAATCTATTTACTTACATAATGAATAAAATACAAATTAAATAGGGTAAAGTGTAAAGAAAGAATGAATAATTACCAGGAAGCATGGAGGCTTAGACAAAGTCCACCAGAAGGTACAGAAACTGCTTGAAGTGCCCATTGAATCTCCAGTGAAGGTTGCTTCATTTGGCACTTCATGTATGTTTGGTAACTTGCTGTTGCCACCAACCACACCTTTGTATTCGAAGTGATAGAATTTGATACTATCCTTCCTATTTCTGAAACTAGATGATTAATGGGACTGTAACTTGAGATTTCTCTGTTAAAACTTTCTTGATTATGATCGACTGTCCATTTTAAATCTCCTGTGTATATAATAGCACCAGCTCCTCCTGATGTAAGAGAATCCACTTTCCTTTTGAGTTCAGTGACATTTGTTTCAATATCTTCCTTTTTCATGAACCTCAAACTCACTGGTGCAAACTGAAACTTTATGACTTGAGTTTTCTTCAACTCCTCAGGAACATCACCTCTCTCCACTCTCCCCATCAGTTCTACAACAAGTCCTTCAGTTATGGACGCACTATCTCCAACTATCACTGTGTTCCTCCTTTTGTTCTTCCTCACCAACACCTCAAACACCAACTTGATATCTTCCTTGCTGTTCACAGAAGAAGCTGATGAATCTGTGGTGAAGTTGGTTAAAAGTTTCTTTTGAGGAGAAAAGAGGAGTGGGTTTTGTTCAGAAGAAGAGTAAGAAGTCAAGAAATGGTTTTGCCAGAGAGTGTTAGGATTGATTATTTCTCTTTGAGTTTGATGATTATCAGTAGCAGAAGGAGAACAAGGTGATGAAAAAACCCCAGCAACACCAGAAGCACTGTAACACTGAAACACAGAAGAAGCTGAAGAGTCTTCTACGTGATTTTTGATAGCAGTGCTAGAGAAACCAGCTTCTCTCATAACCCTACTAACACTTGGGTCATCTAAAATAGAAATAATTAGCTGTTCCAACTCTACCTTAATACTCAAGAGAGGTTGTTGTTGTTGTTGTTCAATGCATCCTCTTCTCTGATGAGCTTGAGCTCGTTTGAGTGCAGCGATTAAAGCATTGGAAAGAGAGGGCTGGGCGTGCAAGAGAGGAGCAGGCGTTGTCGGAAGTCGGTTTAAAGCCACATTGAAACAAAGTTCAAGGGCTCTACACTGAAGAGGATGTGAAGTCTGATGATGATGAGGTTGAGATTTGAGACAAGCCCTTCTCAAAAGACTGGTTCTTGAGCTTAACAAAGTGGCTGCAACATGAAGAGGAGTGACCTGAGCATGGCCTCTCCTCCGTGCTAAACTTAGAGAATGCTTCAAAACTGAAGCAGCCTCCGCCGTGAGGGTCTGCTGGACCGTACAAGCTCCTGAGCGCATCACTTAGAGAAAACCCACCCCCCACACCACCCCCCTTTGTGGAACACTCTTTCAGGAACCAAACTTTCTTTTAACTTGTTAATTTCTTCTCTCACCTTCACCACCCCACCTCTTTTGATTACCCTGAAGTTAGAAAAAGCTGATAAGCAGCTTCCTCTTTGATAATTTTATACTTGGAGGGAGAAACACAGAAAACTTGAAGGGAATAGAGAGATTTTGGAAAGATGAGCTTAGAGTTGGACTTAGTAGAGGAGTTTTAGAAAGACCAGACTAGACCAATCTACCTTCTTTATACTTCTTCTTATTGATTATTTAATTATTTTTTCTTCTTAATACTCTGCAGCTTTATTTTTAGATAATTACATTTACCCCCTTGGGTTTAGGTCTAGTATAACTAATAGGACAAAGCCTCCCATTCTAATTAACCTTAATCCATGTAAGGGCACTCATACACCTAAGAAAAAAAGGGACAATTCACCCCTAATTCACTCTTTATTGTGTAAAAAATGTTGTTTGAGAGTTAAAATTTGATTAACAATTGTTAGTTTGAGGGGGGTATTTCCTAGTATTTGAAAGGTCAGGACCTTGCTTGTTGGGCCAACAACCCCGGGATTCTATTGGTTTACGATTCCACTTCTTTTTTCTCTGTATTTAGTTTTACAGTTACACTGAAGTATCTTTTTTATCATCCAATGTCGCTCTAAAGGGCAGTCAAACGTGTCACTAGATTTCGTTCTTGTTAATAATTAGGTTATAAAAAGGGTTAATTTCAATATTTATTTATACCCATTTGTTTGTTGGGAGTAGCAAATAATATTATAAATAAATAGTAAAATGTTAATGGCATGATGCACTCTATCAAACAAAATTTATCTCCCCAGACGATGAAAAGCTGCAAAAGAAAGATTTCAATCTAACCTTGTGATGTGTAATTGACAAAATTAATATTATGCAAAAACTAAGACAACATGATTTTAATTAGGAATAGTAATTACTACTTTTTGGTAATTAAATTAGTAAAAAATATGTGGAAATGGGATTTCATAAAAAGGGTGTAGAAATGGGACCTACAATTCAAATTTTTTTTTACTGATGATCAGACTCGATAGAGAGGCTTTGAATGGACATACAAAGCCAGCAGAAATTCAAAAAAAGTAGAAAAGAGAAAAGGTGTAAGATAGAAGGCAGAGAGATAAAAAGGAAAGTTATTTAATTAATTTTCATAAACCCAAATGGGGTTGGTTTTGTTTTGAAAATGAGTCTCTCTCTTCACGCCAATCCTCGTAGAGAGACAGCATTTTATTCCCCAAGTACCCAAAAAGCAACCCTCTGTCTGCTATCCTGCATAGCATTATTGCCTTCTCTCTCTCTCTCCGTTCATTAAATCTGCAATCACCTTTTGTCTTAATCTCATTTCATTTCCAACAACTCACTTTCAAAGGTTAAATTTTGGTAGACAAATAAAGAAAAGTAAATGTTAAAAACAGAAATATACTGTTTTTAATGCATGAACAACCAACAATTATGTTCACATTATGCTTTGCTTATGTTACTCACTCTCTTATTTTGGTAGACCAAAAAACATCATCTGAAAGAATTTCCTGATCCACTTTCAGTACTTCCAACTTTTTTGACTACTTTCATCTCCTTTTCTTTTTCTTTTTTCGTATAAATTTTTACCTAACCATTATTATTCTCTTGTTGCTTTTCTTTCTTGTTTCTTACTGTTTTTTAAATATCAATTATATTAACTAAAATGATAAAGTATGAGGCATGCATGTCACTAAATTTTAAGTCTCTAAGCTCAATAGACATGAAAGATATATAGACAAAGGGATAAATAAAGTGGGGTGTTCTGCCACTGCCGCCGGAAACAAAACGCAGAAAGAAGAGATGCTTAACAGATGATTGAGTTCATTTTCGTTTTATAATTAAATGTATCTTCTTTACACTCATGTGCTTGTTTATTTATTGATATGAATAACCTTAGTTTAAGCTTCCAGTTGTAATTTATGAAATCACATGTTATCTGCATATGCATGTAGCTTTGAATACACAGAATTTATAAACGTGAATAAAGTTTACATTTTCACGTATCTATCATTAATTATATTATATACTTTAGGTTTTATACATGATTTATATAAGGATATCAATCACTGGACTTCATCATTCTGAATTAAGTATAAATAAATACCTTTTTTAGTCAGAAGATATATTTTAGATTACAATAATAATAATAAAAAAAAAAAACCTCTAAATAATTTATATTACTAATTCAGAAAAAGAAAAAAGAAAAGAAACCTAGATAAATGCGGCTTCCAAGAAAAGCATCTACACAACTTGAAAGGAAGATTCAAAGGGCAATTTCCCAAAGTTTTATAGAAATAAAAAGAAATTCTCCAAAGTTTTTGATCGGCCAAAGGAAGAATGCTAAATTGAAAGTATATGGAAAGCACATTCAAATCAAAGCTTGAGAGTACCAAGAATATCTGACTCAATAAAGTTGTATATATTCATCAATATATTTCCTTTATATATAAAATCAATCAAAGAATTTTAATTTATAAAGTTTTAATAGGCTTCTAGACATGAGTGCATTTTTCTCTCCTTTTCATACAAGGTTGAGGAATTTTGTTTACATTCTTCTCGTGAACAAACCAATGAACCATAAGAAAAGCTGAAAATTAATAATTAAGAAATGGATTACTACTTTGCAATATTGTTGGGAAAATCATTATAATTAATTTCAACAATTCATCATCATGAATATGATATTGCAACAATTTTTGTATCACATGCGTTATCTAACTAGGAATTATTAAATTAAATTTAAAATTATCTTTCTGGTCAAAAGGGGAGTAAATAACGATCCTCTCAATTCTCAAACATTAACTTAGAAGTTGAAGTTTTATACTTAATTAAACACAATCCCAGATACAATAACACTTTTACAGTCAAAGTCATAGATATCGTCTAGGTTTAATTTTCACGGCATTAACAAAAACCCTTTTGAAAACTCTTGTCGTTTACATCTTCTCATGATTGATATCTTCATCTAAAATTTTGCTTACTGTATAAAAGGAAAAAGGCTAGAACATTGAGTAATCCAATTGCTTTATGGAGCACTCCAAAAATGCTTTAGAGCTTTACGTGTGTATTGGGTTATCAATGCCCTTAATAAACATATAAAGAGGTGGTGATTTTATTTAATTTTGGGCGCTCAAATCATTGTTACATAATATACATTTTACAATATAAAGAAAACACGAATGAATTTGGATTGCTCTACTTAGAAGAAAGGTATCACTGGCTTTTTGAATTAATTGAGAGAATATCAATATGCAATTTCTTTGTAAAATGAATGCGACATCTTTCCCAATCTAATGATTTGGTTTGCATTTTCCAAAACAAATTTTCAACAAAGTTGGAAATTGGTAAATAATAAACTTCATTAAATGAGACATGTAGGCCCAATAACCACAAGATAAAACCACAATCTTTCCACTAATATCACTGTTACTTCCCAATCACACAAATGGGTACATTAATTTATTTTTTCATTAATATTTGCGATATTTAAGTCATTGAGTTTTTGTTAGGGTTATTCTTGGAAATTACCAGAGTTTTGTATTTACTTAAAAGACAAAATTAATCTAAACCCCTAAGGTATACCATAATTCAAAAACTCTTTAGTCTTTACCGTTTGTCAGAGTTATTTAATTTGTCATTTGACACGCCTAAACTAGTTAAATTCCTTATTTACCTTTCATTCCAAAATAAAATGAAATTAGTCAATTAATTGTAATTACAACTCATTTAAATCTATGTACAATAAATAAATAAAGAAACTCAAAAAAATCAAGAAACCCACACTTGAACCCTAAAATCAAAATATCCAAAACCCTCGAATCAACTTATCCAACTACCGTAAAAAACCCAATCAAATAAAAAACTTAGACCTAAAAAATCTAATCAACATCTTTAGAATCCTAATAAACCCTATTCATAAATGTGCTCACATTCTTACCACAACAGCTATCAAGAAGCAATGGCACCGCTATAGCCCTAAAGCAAGGCATAAGGCTTCAAAACTAGGCGTGGCTTAGATGGAATAGCCATGGGAGACTAGGGGCGACTACCATGAAACAACCGTTGCAAGGTAGATGTTGCTACCACGAAGTGGTTGTCGCCATGTCCACAACCAAGAAGGAGCTACCGCCATAGTAAAGCACGCATTGCTACCAATAAGGGCAACTACTATAACCAACAAACCAAGTCCAAGTCCAAGTCCAAATCGATTCATTCACCCTCAACACAACCGAAATAAGAAAAAAAAAATCAATGATTTATTTGTGGTTATGGATGTGATCTTTGTGTTGTTTATGATTTAAAATTAATTCAATGGTGGCGAATTGTTTGTATTGTTTAGGGTTTGGTTTTGGTGGAAAAGATGAGGATATTAGGGTTTGCTTTTGGTTTTGGGTGAAGATGAAAATGAGGGTGCTATGACCTTATTCTTTTCTTTTTCTATTTTTTATATATTTTTCTATTGAGAATTACTATTTAATTCTTGGCTTTTTTGACTTAATGGAAAATGTCAAAATGCAAAAGAGAGAGAGGTAAAGAGTGGCAGAGGCGCCAGAGTATGCCAAGAGAAAAGAGAGAGGAAGAACTTCTATATATTTGTATCATATTTGTTTACATGTGATCTGTCATATTTAAAAAAAAAATGTAAATACAAGTATGGAAAATAATATTGTAATGAATGTACAATCACTCATAGTCAAGAAACTGATTACCAGAAGTAAGCCTTAATATCAGCATCATAATTCAAGGCATAATCTCAGCACAAAGATTACGACTGTGATTACTACATTTCATCACTCGTTTGTGGTTTGTATATGCCATAAAATCGAAGCTTGCAAAGAAGATATGAGTGTTGTCTACTACATAATGGTTTTGTAAAGATATTTGCTAGTAGCTCTGAGGTACAAATGTCTAGAGTCTTGTATTAATAAGGTTTGTTAGCTGACTAATTGTTGACTGTTAGTCTAGTTACTATTCTATTAAACTACTGTGAGCTTGTAGCTGTTCCACTTAACTTGTATAAATGTAAAAACAATAGTTTATTTCTTATTAATAAAAAAGAAGAATACATTTCAGTTTGTTCTCGATTTTTCAATTTCTGTTAGCTCTATCTACTGTAACTCAAAGCTTCACATGGTATCAGAGCCCTACGACCAACATAAAAAATGGGTGAAGTTCCTGGATTATATTCTATCTTGAACGAATATGGAATAAGTTCAAGCTCCAAAAATGCAGTTGGATCAAGTAGCTTCTTAAACTCCAATTCGATGTCTTCATCAAATTTACCCATCATTTCGCCCAAATTAATGAGAGATAATCACCGATTCTGGAAATCACAAATCTTATTCGCAGTTGGTTTACATGATCTCGAAGAACACCTCACTAGATTGAATCCTTGTCCTGCTCAATTTGTTCGAAGACAATTAGAAGAATCGAGCTCAGAATCAACTACAAAACCTAATCCAGAGTATGTACTTTGGAAGAAAACTAATAAGCTTCTAGTAAGTTGGCTACTTTCCTCAATTTCACAATCGATGTTTGTTGTAATCTCAAAATGTCAACATGCTACTGATATTTGGCATACTTTGGAAAAGGAGTTTGTTACTAAGTCTTAAGCAAAAACTCTACATGTTAAGAGTTTGTTACAAAATACAAAAAAGAACAATTTAAGAATTCATGCATATTTTGTCAAAATGAAAAGTTTTGCTGAAAGTCTATCAGCAACTGGAGTAGTTGTCACCAATGAGGAATTGTTGAACTACATCCTAGATGGACTCGAGTCTGAATTTGATGATGCTATTGTGAACATAACCACTCGATTGGAGTCCAAACTTGAACTTATTTCAGTATAGGAAGCTTAGATTATACAACAAAGGTTTGAACTAAGGCTAGAAAGATCTAATGTAATAATGCATTCAGTTGTTAATACCGAGTTTCATGGGATTAATGCAAATATTGCAAACCTTTCAACTGAAATTACAACTAAGAAGATTCAATCTTAACCCTCACAATGTATAGTATTGGTCAATCTCAGTTTAATGCTATGCAAGTACATGTTCCTCAGTCTCAAAATGTTACTCCTCAACACTTTGTCATTGGTTACAATCAAAATCAATCAATGAACACTGCTCCTCAGAGTCAATTTTGCTCTCAGCCTTTTTCTGGAGGTTTTACTAGTGGCAAAGGAAGAGGTAAAGGCATATTTATTTGGCAAATGTGTGGGAAAACTGGTCATCTTGCACCAAACTGTTATCATTGATTTAATGTTAATTTTGTTGGAAACAACTTCTTGGCCAAGAATAATTATCAATCATCAGATTCTTTTCAAGGTCCATAGTATGCTTCTGGTTTTTTTGGTTTTCCATAGTACTCTCAAGGATTTCATTCAGGCCCACAGATGCATTCATAAGCTAATTTTACTCCTCCACATTATTCCAATTCTGGACAATAGATGCCAATACAAGCTACTAGTTTTCAGTCTCAGATGAATTCAAATTTTGGATCATCTAACATCAATACAAGTTCTCATCCTGCTTCCTCAACCTCTTCAAATGTGCATAATCAAGTGTTCCCGACCTAATCACAACAGCAGAACCTTTCTCCTGTAGCAATCAACTATATTGCTACACCTACAACAGTTCGAGATGCAGCATGGTACATGGATTCTATGGCTACAGATCATGTAACCTCAGATTTCTATAAACTCAGAACTAGTTCTCCTTATACAGGCAGTGAGCAACTCCAGGTTGGAAATGGTGAGTTGTTGTCTATATCTTTTACTAGTTCAGCTACTTTACCATGTCAGGCTAGGTCTTTAATTCTTCATAATGTCCTATTTGTGCCTTACATCACTAAAAACTTGTTAAGTATATTTTAAGTTTACTAAAGCAAATGATGTCATTGTTGAATTTTTTACTGATCATTGTGATAATCCGTAAATTATACAGTTTTTATTTGATCTTTTTGTCGGATTTCAGGTACTTTCTAGTGCATTTTTACCTGACTTGGTGCTTAATTCGTTACTTTTCGTGTTTTAGGTTAAAATGGACTTTTTGAGCGAATAAAGACAAAATTGGATAGTTTTGACTCAGAAATGAGCGGATCTCAAAAGATAGGAGAGTTCCGGAGCAGGACAACGCACGATGAAGCTTGTTTCCAAGGTAGAGAGCCAAAAATCGAAGAATCGAACGAAGAGGCAAGCAGAGTGGCAGTTCTATAAATTTCAGAACTTTTGAAGGAGCTTCGCCCCGGCGAAGAAATTGTCTTTGCCGCGGCGAAACTAGGCAGAGACGATTTGGAATCTTTGCCGCGGCGACAGTCATATTATTCAGTTTTGTAAACGCATAGTTTCGTGTGCGCGTGTTTTTGGCTGGGTTTTTGGACCAAGTATAAAAGGAAAAACTTAACTTTTTGTAAAGGGTCTTGAGCTTTTTAGGGTTTAGCCGTTTTTACACTTTTCTTAGAGTAAAGCTTGTGGATTTTCGGATTGTTGAAGTGAAGATTCAGATTTTTGGCTAGAAGATTTACCTTTTGGGGAGATCTCTTATCTTTCATCTCAGTTTCATTATGTTTAACTTGTTTATTTCTATTTTTCGTTTTTGTAGTATTAATTTAGCTATGAACTAATCTTCTATGGGTTAGGGTTTTGATTGTAGTTTGGATTTTATATGGGTTAATTACTTGATGGTTTTATTTCCATATGAATAAGTTTTGGTTGTGTGTTACTCTGATTTTAAATGCTGAATGTGATGAACATGATGAGATTGAGAAATAATTCATGTTAGGCTTCTTGGGTCTTCACCATTATAGTATTGGATGCTAGAGATAGATTCAAGAATTAATGAAATCAATTTAGGATTCTTTTGCTTAATGAATTTAGAATTATTAACCTTCAATTTGTTGGGTGCGGATTGTTAATAAGAATGAATAGGAAAACATAGCCCGAGAGGGTATGTTAACATATTAGTGAATCCGATTTACAACCATCGCTCATGATTGTGAAAATATTGTAACTTTTAGGTTTAACCCATAAAAGTCCAAACGAAGTCAAAACCCTACCCGTTTTACTTGAATTGATTTATGTGTTTCATTTTGCTTTCTTAGTTAAGATTTAATTCTTTGTTTAATTTCAGCTTTGTTTACTTTTTCGTTAAAAATTGCTCCCATCAATCCAAAGAATCGATTGCTTCAACTTGATAACATTAGGAAACTTAGTGATTTGCTACAGTCCTCGTGGGAACGATATCCTACCCATCACTTTATTACTTGAGCGACTAGTATACTTGCTATTTTTGCATGTTGTAGTAAACGCGCATCAAGTTTTTGGCGCCGTTGCCGGGGACTGTCTTAAGTTAACATTAGGTTTTTCCTTGAGTTTAACTAGATTGAAGTTTTAATTTTTGTTTTTAATTTTTGTTAGAGTGTGATTTCACTTTTCTTTCAATTGTGTTCATTCAATTTATGCGAAGAGCAAGACGTCAACCAGTGGTTCCTGTTGACCTTGAGCTTGAGAGGACTGTAAGAAGATTAAACAGAAGGAAGAGAAAGAGATACACTTACTGCAGAATCGGAAGAAGTTGTTGTTGAAATGGCTAAACAAGAAAATAGAACGCTGAGGGAATTTTCAGTTCCCACAGTGAATGGAAGTGGGTCAAGTATTACTAGACCTACAGTACAAGCAAACAACTTCGAGATCAAGCCGGCAATCATCCAGATGATCCAGCAGTCGGTAAGATTTAACGGTGATTTGAAGGAGGATCCAAATCAGCACATTGCAAATTTCCCAGAAATTTGCAACACCTTCAAGTCAAATGGAGTGTCGGATGATGCTATTAGGCTGCGTTTATTCCCATTTTCATTGGGAGATAAAGCAAAAGGGTGGTTAATGGCATTACCACCGGGAACGATAACAACATGGAATGATTTGGCACAAAAATTCTTGACCAAGTTCTTTCCTCCAGCGAAGTCAGAGAAATTGAGAAATGATATCACATCATTTCTCCAAGATGATGCCGAGTCGTTGTACGAGGCATGGGAAAGATACAAGGAATTAATGAGGAAGTGCCCACATCATGGTTTGCCGGTTTGGCTTCAAGTCCAAACATTCTATAATGGTTTGATGGGTAACGTGCAAACCATGGTTGATGCAGTTTCAGGAGGGGCTTTGCAGAATAAGACACCAGAGGAGGCGTATGAGTTGCTTGAGGTTTTGGCAAGCAACAACTATCAAAGACCGAATGAGAGAGTAACAATGAGGAAATCTTCGGGTCTTCATGAAGTAGATGCTTTCACAGCCATCTCAGCCCAACTCACTGCACTCCAAAAACAGTTGGGAACTATGCAGGTAAATTCTATACAAGCACCTCAATTAACATGTGAGTTTTGTGCAGGAAACCATGTGAGCAGCGAGTGCCAAGTTGGCAACACATTTGCACCGCCATCTTCATCAACGGAGTAAGTGAACTACTTGGCAGGGAATCAAAGACAACCGAACAA
The DNA here is from genome assembly GCA_026225825.1 of Pistacia integerrima. Lineage (NCBI taxonomy): Eukaryota > Viridiplantae > Streptophyta > Magnoliopsida > Sapindales > Anacardiaceae > Pistacia > Pistacia integerrima. The sequence goes on along the minus strand of CM047743.1, from coordinate 15,470,527 downwards.
CCCGTTCTCCAACACATACAACCCTGGGTGGAGAAATCATCCGAATCTGGCTTGGGGAAATCAGACTCAACAAGGTAATCAATGGAACCAGAGGCAAGTTCCAAATAACCCGCCAGGGGTGACTAATCAACCGGGAGATCAAAGAGTGACGAAGTTGGAGGATATGTTCGAAAAATTCATGCAAGAAACTACAGGGTTCATGAATGAGACAAGGACAAACTTTAGAAACCAAGGGGTGTCCATTCGGAATCTTGAAGTACAGATGGGCCAATTGGCCGAGAAGCTGAATGATAGACCACAGGGTTCTCTACCAAGCAACATAGTGACCAACCCAGGTGAACAGGCAAATGCCATAATTTTGAGAAGTGGGACAGTTTTGGAAGAGATAGGCCACACTACCAAAGAGGTGGAGTAACCCGAAAGGAAGAGTTTGAAGAGAGAATTGATGAAGAGATTCATTGTGAAGAGAATTCAAGTGCTTTGGGGGAAGAGAAAAAGAAAGAGGATGAAAGGCAAAAGAAGAAGGAGAAATTGCCATTCCCTGAGATACCACCAGAATTAGCACATCACACCCCACCCGTGCCTTTTCCTCAGAGATTGAAGAAGAAGAATCAGGATAAGCAATTTTCGAAGTTCATTGAAATTTTTAAAAAATTGCATATTAACATTCCTTTTGCAGATGCATTACAGCAGATGCCGAGTTATTCGAAGTTCCTGAAGGACATCCTTTCAAACAAAAGGAAATTAGAAGATGAGGAAACGGTGATGCTAACGGAAGAGTGTAGTGCAATCCTCCAGAAGAAATTACCCCTGAAGCTCAAAGATCCAGGGAGTTTTACTATTCCTTGTGTTATAGGGGATATTACTTTTGATCGTGTGCTATGTGATTTAGGAGCTAGTATAAATTTGATGCCCTTTTCTGTTTTCAGGAGATTAGGGATTGGTGAAGTGAAGCCAACGACAATGTCGTTGCAACTGCTTATCGGTCGATAAAGCACCCAGGGGGATAGTTGAAGATGTGTTAGTAAAGGTGGGGAAGATAATTTTTCCAGCGGACTTTGTAGTGCTGGACATGGAAGAGGATAAGGAGATTCCTCTCATTTTGGGCCGACCATTCTTGGCCACGGGGAGAACACTGATTGATGTGCAGGAAGGAAAGTTGCTATTAAGGGTTCAAGATGAAACAGTAACTTTCAATGTGTTTGATGCAATGAAGTTTCCGTCGGAAGCGGATTCATGTTTTAGTGTGGATGTGGTGGACGAACTTGTTGTGGAGTCCATGGAAGAAAACATTCCAGAATTACCTCTAGAAGCGTGTATAGCCAAATTGAAAACGGTAGAGGTAGAAGAATCAGCAAGGAACGATTGTGCTAGAATGTTAGAAGCACTCCAACCCATTGAGGAGAGTCAAGATGCAGAATTTGAGGAGTTTGATTTTGACAAAGAGAGGGCAAAGGAAAATAATAAAGAAGCTCCAAGGCTTGAACTGAAACCCTTACCACCTCACCTCAAATATGTTTATCTTGGAGACTCAGAAACTTTTCCGGTGATAATTAGTGCAGAATTGAATGCTTTAGAGGAAGAGAGGTTGATTAGGGTGTTGAGGGAACATAGGCTAGCAATTGGATGGACCATTAAGGACATTAGAGGTATCTCACCCTCATTTTGCATGCATAAGATTCTCATGGAGGATGACTTTAAGCCGAGGGTACAACCACAACAGAGATTGAATCCTTCAATGAAGGAAGTGGTGAGAAAGGAGGTGGTGAACCTCTTAGATGCGGGGATCATCTATCCGATTTCCGATAGTCCATGGGTGAGCCCGGTACAAGTTGTTCCAAAGAAGGGAGGGATCACTGTTGTGAAGAATGAGAGTAATGAGTTGATTCCAACAAGGACGGTAACGGGTTGGAGAGTGTGCATTGATTACCGTAAACTGAACGAGGCAACAAGGAAGGATCATTTTCCATTGCCCTTCATCGATCAGATGTTGGAGAGGTTGGCAGGACATGCATATTATTGTTTTCTGGATGGCTATTCAGGATATAACCAAATTGCCATCGCTCCGGAGGATCAAGAGAAAACGACCTTCACTTGCCCCTACGGCACCTTTGCTTACCGAAGAATGCCGTTTGGGTTATGCAATGCACCAGCAACATTCCAAAGATGCATGATGTCAATCTTTGGAGACATGGTGGAAAAATTCATAGAAGTTTTCATGGATGACTTCTCAGTTTTTGGATCATCATTTGATAACTGTCTAACAAATTTGTCTCTTGTTTTGCAGAGATGTAAGGAAACAAATTTGGTGCTGAATTAGGAGAAATGTCACTTCATGGTCCAAGAGGGAATAGTGCTCGGGCATAGGATTTCCAAGGATGGGATTGAAGTTGATCGGGCAAAGACAGAAGTGATTGAGAAGCTACCACCACCATCAAATGTCAAAGCCGTCCGTAGTTTCTTGGGGCATGCGGGGTTTTACAGACGCTTCATCAAGGATTTTTCAAAGATTTCTAAACCCCTTTGCAATTTATTAAATAAAGATGTTGTTTTTGATTTTAATGATGATTGCATGCATGCTTTCCTAACTCTGAAAAAATTACTAGTATCTGCACCTACCCTTTGAACTAATGTGTGATGCTAGTGACTTTGCTTTAGGGGTAGTTTTAGGACAGAAAAGAAATAAAGTGTTGCATGTAATTCAGTATGCTAGCAAGACACTCGTTGATGCACAACTGAATTACACCACCACTGAAAAAGAATTATTGGCTGTTGTGTTTGCTTTTGACAAATTTCGTTCTTACTTATTAGGTGCGAAGGTGATCGTTTACACGGACCATTCAGCACTCAGACACCTACTGGCGAAACAAGAAGCAAAACCTCGGTTGATAAGATGGATTTTACTACTTCAAGAGTTTGAGTTAGAGATTCGAGACAAGAAAGGGTCGGAAAATGTGGTAGCTGATCATTTGTCGAGAATTGAGAGACCAATCGAGGGAAATGAGTTGGAAATGCCAATTTCAGAAACATTTCCGGATGAGAAGCTGATGAGAGTGGAAGAAGCACCATGGTATGCGGACTTTGCAAATTATCTTTCATCAAGGGTGCTCCCAAATGGTATGACATTTCAACAGAAGAGGAAATTTTTCTCTGATTTAAAATACTACTTTTGGGAAGAGCCGTTCCTGTACAGGCATGTACGAATCAAATGATACGGAGATGTGTCCCGGAGGAAGAAATGGAGAGCATTTTAAGGCATTGTCATGAGAAGGAAGTAGGTGGCCATTTTGGGGGAGCTAGAACAGCAGCGAAGGTGCTGCAATCTGGGTTTTATTGGCCAACCCTCTTTAAGGATTCATTCCGGATGATTCAGGAGTGTGACCAATGTCAACGGATGGGAAATATTTCAAAAAGAGATGAGATGCCGTTGAACAATATCCCTGGTAGTTGAAATTTTTGACGTGTGGGGGATAGATTTCATGGGTCTTTTCCCAAGTTCTTTTGGGAACATGTATATCTTAGTAGCGGTGGATTATGTGTCGAAATGGGTTGAGGCAGTTGCATTGCCAACTAATGATGCTAGGGTGGTGATTACTTTCGTGAGGAAGAATATTTTCTCAAGGTTTGGTGTACCACGAGCAATCATTAGTGATGGAGGATCGCATTTTTGCAATAGGCAAATGGATGCATTGCTGAGTAAGTATGGAGTTACACATAGAGTTGCAACACCCTACCATCCACAAACGAGCGGGCAAGTGGAACTGTCGAATAGAGAACTTAAGGGGATTTTAGAAAAAACAGTTAATGCCTCGAGGAAGGATTGGTCACGGAAGTTGGACGATGCTTTATGGGCATATCGCACTGCCTTCAAAACCCCAATTGGTATGTCTCCGTTCAAATTGGTTTATGGGAAAGCGTGCCACTTGCCGGTAGAACTTGAACATAAGGCATACTGGGCCGTCAAGCAGTTGAACATGGACTTGAAAGTCGCAGGAGAGGAGAGAATGCTGATTTTGAACGAGCTTGATGTGTTTCGTCTCGAAGCATATGAAAATGCCCGGAATTATAAAGAGAAGACTAAAAGGTGGCACGACAAGCACATCCGGGTCAAGGTTTTTGAAGTTGGACTGAAGGTATTGTTGTTCAACTCTAGACTTAGGCTTTTCCCTGGAAAACTTAAGTCTAGATGGTCTGGACCATTCACTATTACGAAGATACATGCATCCGGAGCAGTGGAAGTCACACATGAGGAAAATGGCACTTTCACGGTTAATGGACAGAGGCTGAAGCCATACATTGAGGGGTGATGAGTTGCAAGTTCACTCCAATCCGACTTGAAATTCCAACCTAAATGATGGAGAGAGTCAAGCTTCCGACTATAAACAAGCGCTTCTTGGGAGGCAACCCAAGTGTTTTTAGCTTTTTGAGTTTAATCTTAGTTGTTCAAGTTTATTTTATTTCATTTTCAGTTGTTTAAAATTTGATGATGTTTTTGTTTTGAGTGTTTCAGGTGAAGTCTTGAGCCAAAGGAAGGTATAGAAAATTTCCAGACTTCGCGGCGAAGATACATGAAGAAAACCAGGTTAGCTCCTGGAAGATTTCGCCGAGGCAAAGTAATTGTCTTCGCCGCGGCGAAGAAAAGGAATTAATTTGTGAAAAATTGGCTAAGGCATTTCGCCGCGGCGGAAATTTTCTTCGCCGAGGCGAAGTAAGCCTTGTGCTCTCGGGAAGGTTTCGCCCCGGCGAAGAATTTTTCTTCGCCTAGGCGAAACTGGGAATTTTTTTAGAGTTCATGAATGATGAACTTCGCCGGGGCGAAGAAGTTTCTTCGCCGCGGCGAAACCTGGGAATTTTTAGGGTTTATGCATGATGAACTTCGCCGCGGCGAAGAGCTTTTTTTATATATACCAACTTTTCTTCTTCTCATTTTCACGCCGCCTTGCATTTTGTTTTGAGAGAAAATCTTCCAACTTTCAATCTTTCACTTCTATTTTGTTTTTCCAACCAAAATTATCACTCTACAACATTCCTAAACACCAAAACAACCCATTTCAACAACAAATTTCACGAAAAATTCACAAAAATTTTTCGATCGAAAATTGGGGCTTTCTTGTTTGGATCGTTTCTGGGTCAATTGGTGGTGCAAACTCCTTCATATTGGTAAGATCTCGAAAACCCAAAGCTTTATTTTGGAAAATTTCTAGTCTATAATCATAGATCTAAGAATTTTGTGAACTTTTGACTTGAGAAATTTTGGGTTTGCTGAGTTGTGATTATGATTAATGTTGAGAAGTTTGTGAACAAATTGTTTGTTAGAAGTGTGGGTGTTGATTATTTGGAGTGTTTGTGTTGAATTGAAATATCGTAGTTTGGGGGTTGAATTGCGAATTTTTGGAAGTGTGGATTGTTTTTGCAAGTTTGACGTGGAATTTATTTTAAGGGTATATTGGTGGAAACCAAGAAACCTGCCTTAAAAACGCCTAGCAGTATTTGGCGACCTCGGGTTTAACAACGCCGCGTACACCTTAAAATAGAAAACAAATCGTAGTTTGGGGGTTGAATTGCGAATTTTTGGGAGTGTGGATTGTTTTTGCAGGTTTGACATGGCTGTGTTTTTGTAGGTCTAATTCCTTGGGGTTAATAGTTGAAGTGAATCAATGGCTCCGAAAATTAAGCACATCAGCAAGGGGAAGAACGTTGACAACCGGTTTGTGAACGTGGCCGCCCGTAAACGTTATGAGGAGGTGATCAAAGAAAAGGATAAGGGTTTCATCCCTGAACGTGGATTGACAAGACTACAAGGCCGTGGAGGAGCAGGGGTAGACGTTGGAACATGTTCATGAGTGCTCCTGATGTGCAGGGTGTAGAACCGTTGGTGAGAGAGTTCTATGCCAACTTCCCCGAAAGTCAGGATGGGATTGTGTTTGTACGAGGGGAGGATGTGCCATTCTCAGCAAGGGATATCAACAAATTCTATAACTTGCCCGAACATTCCATTTCCGCTGATGAGTATGTGGCGTTCAAAAGATCAGGCTATAATGATGATATTATCTTGCCGGTCATAGCGAAACCTGGGACAGCATGGGAAGTGTCTAAAAAACAGAAAAAGACACTCAAAGGAACACAGTTGACACCAATGGCTCGGCGTGGCGATGCTTTGTGCATGCTAAACTAATGCCGGAGACGCACTACAGCACAGTAACTCATGAGAAGGCGGAATTGCTCTACTCTATTGCCACAGGAAAGGGTATGGATGTAGGAGACATCATTTATGACAGTGTCAGGATAGCATCCCAAAAGGGGCGATCAAGTTACTGTTTCCCGCATCTTATCACAGCCATGTGCCTAAAAGCGGGAGTCAAGGTTCAAGATGATGAGCCGCGTATTCATCCAGCTCCAACTCTAGATGCCGACTATTTCAAGAAACACCTTGACCGAACGGAAGCTGCCCAACCAAGAGCAGGGGCAAAGAGGCAGAGAACGAGCATGGCCACATCATCCAGCTCCACGGGGTCACAAAAAGAGATGATGAAAGAAATGATGGGCATGATGAAATACATGAAGAGAAGACAGGGATTGGATGATGGAGCGGACAGAGCATTCATGAATTGCCGACAGACAACTTCAAGGAGGCTGAAGGTTGACACTTCCGCGTATCAATGGGTTGAGTGGAACTCAGATGATTGGTCGGAATCAGAGGAATCAGAGGAATCAGAGGAAGAAGAGGAAGAACAAGACTGAAGCCGAACACCTGGTTATGTTTGGTTTAATTGCTTTCATTTAATTTTCTTGTCCAGTTGAAATTAAACTCATTTTATTTTGGTTTTGGATGTTGTTTTTTTTTTGTTTGTTATTTGTTTAGTTAATGTTTTTAATTAGTAGTTGTTAAAGGGCGAGATTAGGTTGTAATACTTTCAATATTAGTTGTGAATTCGTTCTAACATGAGGGACACCACAGTTTATTGTTTTGACAGAATTTGGATGATGAAGAATCCGAGAACGGGTGAACATTGTGGAGTGACAATTCATGACTTATAAAGGGAGCACTCTCGTACCTTTATTTTGTTCTTTAGTTTTTCTTTTGTTTTTATGTGCTCTATTCCTGACTTTTGCATAATGGAACATTGGGGAAAATGTCATTTATAGTTTGGGGGTAGGGAATAGATTTTGAGTTTAAGGGTATATTGGCTGGAAACCAGTAACTGCCTTAAAAACTGCCTAGCAGTATTTGGCGACCTCGGGTTTAACAACGCCGCGTACACCTTAAACTATAAAATCTATTTTAAGAGTATATTGGTTGGAAACCAGTAACTGCCTTAAAAACTGCCTAGCAGTATTTGGCGACCTCGGGTTTAACAACGCCGCGTACACCTTAAAATTGTTAAAAAAAAAAAAAAAAAAAAAAACTAACTTAATTTTGGTGTTGCATTTTTCTTTTGGTTGTTTTGTTTTGCCGATGATGAGTTGTATAAATCAATGATGAGAATAAGATTGTTGACTTTTTATTGTTGAGAAATGTTAAGCATTGCTTCAAGTTTACGTTTATTGACTGGATTTTGATTGAGGTTTGTTGAGTGGTTCAACCACGATTTTCATTTTTTCGGCATGCTTAGATTCATTTTATGCGATTAGGCAAAGTCTTGATAATGTTGGTGGACTCTAGAACCTAGTTGAGAAATGCTCGAGGCGAAATTCTAGGAGTAGACATGGTTGAGGAAGTGATTTAGGCATTTTTTCGAACGTTTGAGCCTTTCTAGCCAACCCATGAATGAAATTGTCCCTAGTCACCCATTTGAGCCGTTTTAACTTTGCTTTATTTTTCTTGGAAAACAACAGAATTGTAAACTCCTTTTTGCCCTAAACACTGTATCGTACCCTTAGGAGAATTCGGTCCTAGTGCAAAACAAAGAACGAAACGAGTGTACAAATGAGCAAAAGATTAGTTTGGGGGTTAAGAGAAGAAAAATGAAGAAGAGACCAAAAGGAATGATGTGGGGGTTGAGAGAAAAGAATTAAAACAAAGGAGGTAGTCACCTCAATTCAATTCTAGTGTTGTGTTAAAAAATTAAAAAAAAAAAAAAAAAAATGTCGAACACAATGCTGCCTAGTTTAAGGGTATACCGGCTGGAAACCAGAACCCGCCTTAAAAACTGCCTAGCAGTATTTGGCGACCTCGGGTTTAACAACGCCACGTACACCTTAAACAAGTCTCCCCTGTATTTATGGTTTCCAAAAGTTAAGAATACGCGTATGAAGAATGTGAATGAGTAGACATGTCAATTGGTGTTGAGAAAGTGTGGGTTTCGATGTGATTGAGTTTGGCTTTAGGACAACCGAGTTCTCTTACTTTGTTTCCTATCCTTTATTGGAGCCCATGACCCGAGCCTAACGTTACAAGCTTCTAAAGACCTTTTGATTCTCATCTGTGTTTAGTCCTCATTAGTGGAGAGTAGTTTGATATTTAGGCTTATGGAGTCTGCCACCATTTGATGAACTTTACAACTTTTGCATAAAATAATCCGGGAAGTTGGAATGTGGATTGAAGTGGGGATCACCTACTTGGTGGACCGATTGAGGAAGACAGTCGATGTAGCTTATAACTTCTTGGAATGTCGAACATTTCTTGATAATAAACTTTCAACAATTTGTGAGACTTGTGCAATGTCTAGGCAATTCATTGTGGCATTTGAGTTTTGTTGATTTTAGATTGTCAGTTTGTGTGCATGTTTTCATGTTTTTGTTTTTCGTTGTTGTCTTTGTTTTCGTTAGTTTTGTACTGTATGCTCGGGGATGAGCATCTCTTTAGTTTGGGGGTAGTTGATAATCCGTAAATTATACAGTTTTTATTTGATCTTTTTGTCGGATTTCAGGTACTTTCTAGTGCATTTTTACCTGACTTGGTGCTTAATTCGTTACTTTTCGTGTTTCAGGTTAAAATGGACTTTTTGAGCGAATAAAGACAAAATTGGATAGTTTTGACTCAGAAATGAGCGGATCTCAAAAGATAGGAGAGTTCCAGAGCAGGACAACGCACGATGAAGCTTGTTTCCAAGGTAGAGAGCCGAAAATCGAAGAATCGAACGAAGAGGCAAGCAGAGTGGCAGTTCTATAAATTTCAGGACTTTTGAAGGAGCTTCGCCCTGGCGAAGAAATTGTCTTCGCCGCGGCTAAACTAGGCAGAGACGATTTGGAATCTTTCATTCTTCGCGCAGATACATATTATTCACTTTTGTAAACGCACGCTGTGTGTGCGTGTTTTTTAGGTGAGGGTTTTTGGACCAAGTATAAAAGGAAAAACTTAACTTTTTGTAAAGGGTCTTGAGCTTTTTAGGGTTTAGCCGTTTTTACACTTTTCTTAGAGTAAAGCTTGTGGATTTTCGGATTGTTGAAGTGAAGATTCAGATTTTTGGCTAGAAGATTTACCTTTTGGGGAGATCTCTTATCTTTCATCTCAGTTTCATTATGTTTAACTTGTTTATTTCTATTTTTCGTTTTTGTAGTATTAATTTAGCTATGAACTAATCTTCTATGGGTTAGGGTTTGATTATAGTTTGGATTTTATATGGGTTAATTACTTGATGGTTTTATTTCCATATGAATAAGTTTTGGTTGTGTGTTACTCTGATTTTAAATGCTGAATGTGATGAACATGATGAGATTGAGAAATAATTCATGTTAGGCTTCTTGGGTCTTCACCATTATAGTATTGGATGCTAGAGATAGATTCAAGAATTAATGAAATCAATTTAGGATTCTTTTGCTTAATGAATTTAGAATTATTAACCTTCAATTTGTTGGGTGCGGATTGTTAATAAGAATGAATAGGAAAACATAGCCCGAGAGGGTATGTTAACATATTAGTGAATCCGATTTACAACCATCGCTCATGATTGTGAAAATATTGTAACTTTTAGGTTTAACCCATAAAAGTCCAAACGAAGTCAAAACCCTACCCGTTTTACTTGAATTGATTTCTGTGTTTCATTTTGCTTTCTTAGTTAAGATTTAATTCTTTGTTTAATTTCAGCTTTGTTTACTTTTTCGTTAAAAATTGCTCCCATCAATCCAAAGAATCGATTGCTTCAACTTGATAACATTAGGAAACTTAGTGATTTGCTACAGTCCTCGTGGGAACGATATCCTACCCATCACTTTATTACTTGAGCGACTAGTATACTTGCTATTTTTGCATGTTGTAGTAAACGCGCATCACATTGTGTCATAAAGGACAAGCATTCCCAAGCCATTCTCCTTCAAGGCCTACTTAAAGCTATCTTGTATCAACTGCAAAATCTAGTTGCTACCACTTTGGTCCCACAAGAGTCTTGGCAAGCTCATTCCATTCTCCTATTATACAGTCCTGTGTCAATAAAAGTATCATTTTTCATATGTTGATTCATCAAATACTAGCTCTAATATGTCTTCTGTTAGTATTGCATTTCAATTTCCAAAGATTGTTTCTTCTTATAATGATGCTATTGTAGCTAATCAAATGAGTACAATTCAATCTTTCCTTGTAACAAAAACTGATGCTATGCTATGGCACAAAAGATTAGCTCATCCAAATGTAACTATACTCACAAAAATCTTAAAGGATTTGAATATAACTCATTCTATTAAATATGATATTTCCTTTTGTCAAGTTTTTCAATTTGGCAAGCTAACACAATCTGTGTTTTCTAGGTCACAGTCTAGATTTTCTAATCCTCTTGATTTAGTTTACTTTGATCTTTGGGGACCATCACTTGTCCCTTCATGTAAAGGCTTTAAGTATTATGTTCAATTTCTTGATGACCATGGTAGATTCATATGACTATTTCCTTTAAAAACTAAATCTAAAACACAAGTTGTTTTCAAACAATTTCATAAGCTTATAGAAAGACAATTCAATACCACTTTGAAATGTGTCCAAATAGATTGGGAGGGGGGGGGGGGTTTGTGTGAATGTCAAAGTCTAGTGCCTTATCGTAAAAAACATGGTATAGTCTTTAGGCATTCTTGTCCACACACTTATCAACAAAATGAGAGAGTTGAGAGGAAACATAGACAATTAGTTGAACAAGGTCTAACTTTACTTGCTCAAGACCATATACCTTTAAAGTATTAGTGGTTTGCTTTTCACATTGCTGCCTATTTAACTAATAGATTGCCTTCACCAGTTTTGTCCAATCAATCCCCATTTCAGGTTTTGTTTCATAAAGCTCCAAATTACTCTATCATTAAAGTATTTGGTTGTGTAGTGTATTCCTTCTTGAGACCATATAGTCCCCATAAGTTTAATTTTCAAACTGTTTAAGTGTACATTTGTTGGCCATAGTTTGCATCATAAAGGGTAACAATGTTTGGATCCTACTAGCAGAATGTATGTTTGTCAAAGTGCTAAGTTTGATGAGTCTAACTTTCCATTTTCTCAAACATTGTCACCTCCTACAGTTTCTCAATCTAATTCTGAGTCACCTGTTGAACACTTAACAGTTTCGGACAACTTACAAAGTATTTGGCAAATACCTCACCCTGTTTTTGACAACTCACAAAGTGAGTCTCATTCTTCACAAAATGCCTCTTATCCCTCACAAAATTCCTTTTCTAAGTGTTAGTCTTTATCCTATTTCTCAACATCTGATCAAATGACTTCACAGACTTCACAAACACCTTCTTATTCTTCATAAACATCTTCTTATGGCTCACCACACTTCTCTTCTAAAAGTCAGTCTTCATCTGCACATGATCAGTTACACTCAACAATGATGTCTTCACCTAGACCTAATATTGCTCATCTCACTCCCCTGTCACCTAGCCAATCCTATGATATTTTACCTTTAGTTGTTGACTTACCTTTTGATACAACTCAACCTCAACTTTCAAACACACATCCAATGATCACCAGGGCTAAAACGAAGGCTCATAACTCCATTTTAGTCACTCCATCTAAACTTGACACTACTGAACTAGTAACCACATTAGAAGCACTTAATTATCCATCCTCGAAGCCTGCTATGCAAACTGAGTTTGATGCTTTACTCTCTAAGCAGACTTGGCAATTGGTACCTATAACTCTAGATATGCACACAGTAGGAAGTAAATGTGTGTTTAAAGTAAAACACAATTCAGATGGTTCAATGTAGAGGTTTAAGGCTAGGTTGGTTGTAAAAGGTTTCCAACAAACCCTTAGCATAGACTACATGGAAACCTTTAGTCCTGTAGTGAAATCCCTTACCATTAAAGTTATCTTAAGCTTAGCAGTCCAGTATGATTGGGATATCCAACAAGTGGATGTGAATAATGCTTTTTTAAATAGTGAATTGATTGAAATAGTTCATATCGTTCAACTTGAAGGTTTTTTAGTGCTCAATATCCTCACCATGTTTGCAAGTTAAATAAAGCTCTTTATGGTCTCAAACAAGCACTTAGAGCCTGGTTTGACAAGTTAAAAAAAGCTTTCTTCGTGAACTTTGTTACAGATTCTAGTTTGTTTGTTTTCAAACAAAAAGACCAAGTTTTGTATGTTCTGGTGTATGTTGATGATATCTTCCTCACAGGGAGTGATAATGATTTGATAAAAGAAAATGTTCACAAGCTAAATCAGCAGTTTGCTCTCAAGATATTAGGCTCTTTAAAGTACTTCTTCAGAGTTGAGGTCACTAGAGATGCATCCGGACTTCATATGAATCAGGAGAATATGCTAAAGATCTTTTGGTCAAGACTAGAATGATGGACTCTAAACCCTGGTCCACACCAATGTCTGTTGGGACAAAATTAATCTTTGAAAATAGTGAAGTTTATGAAAATCTAGCCTTATACAAAAGCATAATGGTGCTCTTCAATATTTGACTCTGTCCAAGCTTGACATGACTTATTCTGTAAATAAGTTGAGTTAGTTTTTGAGAGCTCCTACTCAATTACATTGGCAAGTTTGTAAGAGGATTCTTAAGTATGTCAAAGGGACTTTTAATTATGGGATTCAGTTTAGCGAAATCAGTAGGTTCAACTTAGAATGTTACACAGATACCGATTGGGCCAGTAGTCTTCAAGACAGGAGATCAATTAGTGGTTTTTGTTTGTTCCTTGGTCCAAATCTTCTTCAATGGAGTTCTAGAAAGCAAAAAGTAGTTTCTCTCTCATCCACTGAAGCAGAATACAGAGCACTTGCTCAGGGCTCTACTGAGGTAACTTGGTTCAAAAGTTTATTCTGTGAAATTGGGCTAAATCTGTCTGAAATACCAGTCATTTGGTGTGACAATAAGAGTGTTGGCTCCTTTGCATCAAATCCTTTTTTTCATTCCAAAACCAAACATATTGAGCTGGACGCTTATTATGTAAGAGAACAAGTAACCACTAACAAATTAAACGTTCAATATGTTCCCATTGAACACCAAAAGGTTGACATTTTTACTGAAGCATTGTCAACATCCAAGTTTGAATGCTTGGTAGGTAAACTTATGGTGCAAGCTCCTAGTCTCTGAATCTTCAACATTTGAGTATTGATGTCTAAAAACTTGAATGTTGAAATGTGTTAACCAAAAAGAAGTATTGAATTAGATCTTTTCAGTTAATTATCTCTTATCTTATGTTGTTATCGATGTTGCAGCTCACTTTATCTCTTGATCTCTGAAACTTCAACATTTGAGTGTTAAAGTATTGAAGTACTTCTTTTCAGTTCATTATTTGATGTTGATGAAGTTCATTATCTAATGTTCCTGAAGTGTTTTTTTTTTTTTTTTTTTGGTGTGTGTGTGTGCGTGTGTGTGTTTGTTACTGTTTGTGTAAAGTAGACAAAATCTTTGGAAGTCCATCTTAAGGGAGGTTGTTAGTGAGGAAGTTGGAAGTTATATGGATGTCCATCTTAAGGGAGGATGTTAGTGAAGAAGTTGGAAGTTATATGGAGGTCCATCTTAAAGGAGGATGTTAGTGAGGAAGTTAGAAGTTATATGGAGGTCCTTCTTAAGGGAGGATGTTAGTGAGGAAGTTAAAGTTATATGGAGGTCCATCTTAAGGAAAGATGTTAGAAAGGTTTGTTAGTTGACTGATTGTTGATTGTTAGTCTAGTTAATTGGTGTGCTGTCGTAGGCAACCAAAATTAAAATCTAAGAATACATGTAGTAGTGCGAGTAAGGATCGTTCCCACGGAGAGTGTCTAGCCTAGTTTTATGCTACGTGAACAAGGATGAGGGGGGTTGAGTATAACGAAAACAATTTCAGGGAAAAAAAAAAAAACAACTAAGGGACAATTCAAATCAAATTATCGAAATCAATCAAAAGAACAAACATTGGTCTAAGTCAACATCCACCATCGGAATTTTAGAACTGATCATCGATGCAAATATATATCAATTCATACTTTGAATATTCACCGTTGAAACTATTTTCCTATCTCTCCTTAGTTGCAGTTAATTAGGAAACAAGCGATCTAATTAATCTTACTACTAAACAATCCAAGACAAGCGCTAAAGGTTTAATCTAGAAGCAGCATTAAGAACTGGAGAGATCGATGAAGCTGAACAATACAAACACAAGCGGTTGTATTTAATTTAGTTGAGAATTCTTCTTAAGATTTAATAATTCCTGAAGCAGCAAATTCTTAACTCTTAGTTGCTCACAAATTACAGGGATCAAACAGTTATGGATTTGATATCTAATTTAGTGATAGATTGCAACAAATAATAAACTAGTAGGCCTCCTAGTAATTAAATGAGACAATCATGAAAATAGGCATAGAAGAACATCCAATACTCAAAGTATATATCGAACACTAAAAACAGATTAGATCTCACAGGTTTATTGATTCCGAGGCCTTCGTTTCCTTCGACCAAGTTATGAAAATTTAGCCGCTCATGGCCATCATGAAAACTCAAAAGGAGAGGAAGAAGAAAAGGGGAAGGAGAGGCGTGTGTAATCCCTTTTCAATCTGATCTCTCTCCCCCTCTTAAAAATATCCAATTCAAGTCTTTCAATTCTATTCAATCTCCTAAAAATATCCTAAGTTTTATCCTAAAATAACATTTATCCAAATCTGATTAATTATAAATAAAATAAAGTCCTAATATAACTAGGAAAGAGGTGTTTCCAGCTGTAACTTTCGTGCACCAGATCTTCAAAACTTCCAATAGTAAACTGTATATTTGAATTGCATGATAAGGCAGAATGTTCCAGAACATTAGCAGTGTAGGTGTGTCAATTTGAAGCCCAATTGCAACCTTTATTCAGCGAGCATCTCTCCAAACTCAAAACATAAAAGTTGTATATCTCTTTCTTAGTGTTCCACAGCATTTTGAATCATCTCAATCGGAGCTTGGATGAGAGAGTTATGCCCAGATTACGAAGCAATGTCGAAACTATCCGAAATCACCTAATTAGTTTCGTTTTGCATTTAACTCCTCCATTTGCATCCTAAATCAAAGTAAAATAATAATGAGTACATTTAGGCACCAAATAAGTATAAAAGACTAGACATTAAGGGGGAAAAATATGATATTTTGCGTTCTCATCATTAATATTCTGTTAAACTACTGTGAGCTTGTAGCTTGTAGTTGTTCCACTTAACTTGTATAAATGCAAAAATAGTAGTTCATTTCTCATTAATGAAAAAGAAGAATACATTTCAACTTGTTCTAGATTTTTCTTTCAATTTCTCTTAGCTCTATCTACTATAGCTCTAAGCTTGACTTCTTTATTATCCCTTCTTGAACCTTTCCCCTGATTAAGTGACAATCGATCTTTATATGTTTTGTTCTCTCATGAAATACTGGATTTTCTACAATGTTATTTGTAACTTTGTTATCACAGTATAGGAGAACTAGTTTTTTTTTACTTATACCTTTAAATCTCCCAATAGCCCTAGAATCCAGGTGATCTCTCACACAGTCTTGGCTATGGCTCTATATTCAGCCTCTACTGATGAAAGTAATATTGTGGACTGTCTCTTCATTTCTAGGAAATTAATGCTCCTCCGAGTTTTATACTAAACCCGGTGAGTGATTTCTTTGTCATTGGACATGTGGCCCAATTAGAATAGCAGCATGCTATGATATCTAGAGAATCTGATACAAGTTCTAGGACATACTTTCGTTGACTTAGTGAGATGCATGCTGGAGATCTAGCAATTTCTATTCCCAGAAAATTCTTTGGCTTACCTAAATCTTTTATCCGAAAGTCCTTGTTGAGATGCTCTTTTAGGGTTTTGATGGCTGATTCATTATTTCCTGTGATTAAGATGTCGTTGACATAAAGGATGAGGGCAATGAATGAGTTACCTTTGTACCAAGAGAAGAGATCATAGTCGTGTTTGGATTAGACAAAACCTATGCTTGTAAGGGCTTTTGTGAATTTCTCATTCTATTATGTAGATGCTTGTTTCAGACCATAAAGGGACTTATGTAGACGACATAGTGTGTTTTCCCCTTGTCTGCGAAGGCTAGGAGGAAGATCTATATAGATTTCTTCATGAAGATCACCATGTAGAAAAGTATTGTGTACATCCATTTGATGAAGAGACTAATCTCGAACAAATGCTAGTAAAAGAAAAGCCCTGATAGTTACATGTTTGGCGATAGGTGAGAATGTTTCTTGATAATTGAAATTGAGTGAAACCTTTTACGACCAATCGAACTTTGTAGCATTCAATTGAGCTATCTGCACGATGTTTGATTTTGTAGACCCATTTGCATCCAATAGGTTTACGGTGCAGAGGTTGAGGTACCAAGTCCCATGTATGATTATGAGCTACAATTGTAAGTTCATGTGTCATAGCTTGCTGCCAGTGAGTATGTTGGACTACGTCCGAATAATTGGTGGGTTCACGGTTGGCAGAAAACTGGTGGACACATGCTTTGTTTGTAGGAGAGAGTCAGCCATAACTTACATAATTGGAGGTGGGGTAAGGAATACCTGATAAAGCCAATATGATGGGACAAATATAGTCAGATGTCCAGATAAGTGGTCTAATGCTTCGAGTGGACTGTCGTTGAGAAGGAGATGAAGGTGGTACAGGTGATTTTGGAGGTGTTACTAATGAACTGTTGGCAGACTGAGATAACTTTGTTTGTGGAAGATTAGGAATAGGACTAGTAGGTGGGACCATATCTTCTAGTGGAAGATTTATGTCAGGGGCTAGCTGCATGATAAAAGTAGGATGTGGTGGGACATCATCCTCTAGAAATGTAGGCCGTTGCTCTGAAGTACTGAAATTACATCAGTTATAAAAGGAAAAATGTCTGTTAGAGTAGATGCCCTAGAGCCAATCAATTATTGTAGAATTGACTATTTGTAATAATGTTCATTGATCAATAAAAGACATTTTATTCTATATCGCGTAAATCATCATTGTATGTATTGATATATGTCCTTAGAATGATAGAACCATGATGAGGGTATCAAGTGTTTCAAATATTGATAGTGAGAACCCTATGAGCACATATGGTGGCCATTCTAGAAACGTCCGTAACCCCAGTATTATTCTGAAGTAAGGGCACAGTGTAATAGCCACTTTCTACTCAAATACTCATATGAAATACATATAAAGTAATATAAAGAAATTGGGCCCAAATTTTTCTTTTTATTAAACATATATATACATAGATATTCTTTACAAACATATACATACACAATCTCTACTCAAAAGCTTATTCAAAACTCAACTTGGTTAGATTTACTTACCTTGTAAAAAAGTGGCTTCTCTAGCACTTTTCCTTTCCTTTATTGTCTTGTCTTCTCTCTACAACTCAAAACAACAAAAAGAACAATAACAACCAAATAAGACTTCACTATAACTATAAGAAAACTCACATCTAAAGCATGAATCCTTACCTTAGGATGCTTTAGATGAAATCTCTACCAAAAATTACTCAAAAGCTCTCTTAAATCCCTTGGAAATCGTGGAAGATTGGATGGAGAAATTGGGAGAAAAATAGGCAATGGAAGAGGCGGTGGAATAGATGGACTAAAGGGTTTCTCTACACTTAACCCTTTTTAGCTCATATTATAAGCATCATTTCCCATTTTGCCCTTGTCCTTCCTTGAAAAATCCATCTATATCCTTTGATTCTTTACAAATACACCCCCATCTAAACATAATCTCTACTAAATTTCCTTACATTTTACTCCCCACTTTTCCTACTAATTAGGGGTAGAATGGTCATTGTGTCCCAAAAGAAGAATTCTCTAGAAAACTCAAAAAACTTTTTATTAGGCTCGTCGCCGCGGCGAAGAACTTTCCGTCACCCCGGCGAAAAAAGGCAGAACCAACCCATGAGTGTAGCTCCCCCTCGCCGCGGCGAAGCTTCTTCTTCGCCCCGGCGAAGATTGGATTTCCAATCTTCCACAAAACTCAACCAAAACCAAGACAAACATACCAATTCAAATAAAGGCTAACCACAACAACATACAAACTCAATTGAAGCTGAACAGTGAATCCTTTAAGTAATACAAACAATCTTAAGTACGTACCTCAAGTGGGGTGTTACACACAGATAATACGGTAAGGTTATCATAGTGTTGAACGACCTTATCGAAAGGCAGTGACTGATCTCACTTGTCAAGGTTGTTTGGTGACAACCTGATGTAACACATGAGTGCTTACTATAGGCAAGTTCACTGGACTGACCCACCAGAGGATTCCATATAGATGGTAACCCCAGTGTCTATGGAACAAATCCTCTAAAGAATAGTGGTGCATGTGATCCTTAGACTTGATATCACCGAAGCACCTTGTGCACCGATTTGTGCAATTTGACACTAGCCCAACGCAATTCTATTTAGAGCTATCAATACGGTAGTGATTGGCTGCATCAAGGAGTGTATCAAGACTATGGTGGATTGACAGATGATTCATCACTCCCGGGTAAGGGGGAAGTTATCTCATAGCGCAATTCAGTAAATGACAATGACACTAAAACTGTGACCACAATGAGATTGAGTTGTTGCTCTATCCATATTATTATTCAGGTCATTGGTCTAGTAACTGAATACATACATATCGAGAGTAACCGAGGTTGACACTATTTCTATGCCTTGGTCTCGTTGAGATAACGGATGATGAAAAGATTGAATTGTATGGTAACCATATCGTTGACAGGTAGCTATTTCACTAAATCCGAATCTATCAGGTGACCATGATACCTTGTTAGGGGCCAATCTTGGTCTGTGTGTAGTGAGATGATTAATTGTTGTTAATCGCGATACTACACACTGCCGGTATGATAAGGAGCCTACGGGTCACACACATAAAAGATAATTTAAGAACCAGCTTATAAGAAGGGCGTTTTTGTCTTTTTAGGCAAAAGGATATTTTGGTAATCTCACAGTGCAATTAAATTTGCTGAGGTCGTAGCCTTTATTTAATTTGATATTAAAATTAAATAAGTGAGATTACGTTTAAATATGTGTTCGCATATATGTAAATAAATTATCATTATTGTTAAATGTGAATATTATATATATATATATATATATATATATATATATATATATATATATATATATATATATATATATATATTAATTGAATTGAATTGAGATAATGATAATTAAAATTAAAATATCTAAATGAGGCTATTTGGATACAAGGGGTGTTTGGGTTGGAGCCCAAGCCTATTCCATGATGGAATGGGGCAAAGTGTGCACTATATAAGTGCAACACTTTGTGAATTAATTAATTCAATTTCATTCAATCTTTACCATAAAATATTCCAGTCCCTTTCTCTTCTTCCCATGCCAGATTGCCGTTTTGCTTTAATCAAATCTCTTTTGATTTCATCTTGGTTCTTAAGGCTAAAGAGGATCTAGCAAATCTCTTTTTAGTTCCTTGGGATTATCTTTGTGTGGACTATATTG
Organism: Pistacia integerrima; assembly: GCA_026225825.1. Taxonomy (NCBI): domain Eukaryota; kingdom Viridiplantae; phylum Streptophyta; class Magnoliopsida; order Sapindales; family Anacardiaceae; genus Pistacia; species Pistacia integerrima. The sequence continues at coordinate 15,450,700 of CM047743.1, read as the reverse complement.
GTTCAATCCTACTCTTGGGTCGGTAGCGAAATCCGTTCAGAGACAAGTTGGAGGAGCCTCCAAATGTGCGTATGATTTCTTAACTCTAGACTAAATTTTCTGCAGATTCTTATTTAATGTATAAACTGTATATTTGTGCCCTGATCTTGGTTCTAAGGAACGATCCATGTCGTAAAAATTTTTTTTTCCGCTACCATGACTTGATCGTTTCCTAACAATGTCTTCATGGAATATCACATCCCAAGAGATCAAAAATTTGTCTATAGTGAAATCATAAGTCTGTATCCCTTCTAATGCCCACATCGAGGTACATAGCTTTACGTATTCCCTAATACCCTTAGTTGAATTTTGTTAAAGGTATCTTGAACAAGTGTGAAGAAAATGCCTTAAAATTTCATTAGGGGTAAAATGATATTTTCACTCATAATTAGTCGAAAAAGTGGGGAGTGAAAAGAGATAGAATTTCATGGAGAAGTTAATAAAAATGAGGGCATTATTGTAATTGACTAAGGGATATAGATGGAATTTCATAGAAAGTGCAAGGGCAAAATGAAAAAGTAGAAGTAATAAATGAGATATTTTGAGTTCATTCTTGAAAACTCTATCATTCTCTACTCCCTCACACGCCACTTTCATCTCCAAATTCTCTCATTTTTTTCATCAAATTTCCAATGCAATTTAGAGGATTTTTGGTTGGATTTTGGTAGATATTCAATCCTAAATATCCAAAGGTAAGAGTTATTGCAATATGATGTGAGATTAATTTTTAAAGTGTTGAATTCTTATAGTTATATGCTTAGGGTTTAAGAAGAAGAGGAGATCTACCCAAAGAGAGAGTTTCTAGTGTGGAACTACCCAAGATCAAGGTAAGTAAATCCAGCCCTAAGTTTGATTTGAGTAAGTTTGTAGAGATTTGTACATGTATGTATGTGCTTATATTTTTGAGAAGTTTTGATGAGATTGATACTTGATGATAATTAAAATTCAGCCATGAGAACATAGACTTTGCTTATATGGTGATTGATGGAAGTTTGGTTGAATTTAGAAAGAGTTTGAGTAGACTTTATGGAGTGCAGTTTCCTGGTCAGGTTTAGTGTTGATTTAATGGAGTTTTTCTCCAAATATTGGTAGCTTGAGAAAGAAGTAGAAGTGTAGCCAAATAGAGTTTGAGTATGCATGCACTTTGTTTGATGAAAATCCTAAGAGAAAACATGTTACCATGGTTGCCCTGTCACAGCCGTGACCTTCTGAGTGATTTTTTGGCATCTTACCAATTGAACTGGGTTGAGACCTAAACATAAAAGTTGTAGCCTTGTCTCTAAGCTTTAAAACAAGACCAAGATCATAGCAATCCGATGTGTATAACTTGAGATAGGTCTTCTTGAATATGACCTATGCAGAATGACTACCTCAAAATATTTTGTAGTCTAATAATCTATGATTGATTTCAAGTATGGGAATGTTGTTGGTAGAAAATATTAGTTCTCTAATGATATTTTTATATGCCATAATGCTTTCTCACATTCTCACATTTGCATTTAGAAAGAATAGCAAAGAATGAGCATAGTTCCATGCACATACACATGGATTAGAATAGTAAAGAATAAAGAATAAAGAAAAAGAAAGAAAAGAATTAATTATAAAAAGATAAGAGAAAAGAAGGTTGTTGCGATGGGGAACCCGTGAGTGGCAGAGAAGAATAGTCCCACATACACGTCGCCTTCAGAGAGCGGCCTCAGAATTAGAAAGAAGTAAGTGTACAGTTAGTTAGACGTGTATGTGGATAAGAATTGTACCAATATAATTTATCTACATGCACGCCGCCTTTAGTGAGTGGCCTCAGAATTAGAAAGAAGAGTTGTACAGTCCGATAGAAGTGCATGTAGATGAGGACTGATAATCCGTGAATTATACACTTTTCATTATACCTTTTTGTTGGATTTCAGGTACTTTCTAATGCATTTTGACCTGAATTGGTTCTTAATTCGTTACTTTTCGTATTTCAGGTTAAAATGGACATTTTGAGCAAATAAGCACAAAATTGGATATTTTTTACTCAGAAATTAGCAGATATCAGAAGATAGGAGAGTTCCGAAGCAGGATAAAGCACGATGAAGCTTGTTTCCAAGGAAGAGCACCGAGAATCGAAGAATTAAGCGGAGTGGCAGTTCTGTAATTTCAAAACTCAGGAAGAAGCTTCGCCCCGACGAAGGAAATGTCTTCGCCGCGGCGAAGTAGGCTAGGGACGAGCTTATTTGATTCATTCTTCGCCGCGGCGTAGAATTCTTCTTCTCGGCGACAGTCACTTATTCCAGTTTTGTTAAACGCACAGTTTTGTGCTGTGCGTGTTTGGCTGGGTTATTTGGATGAAGTATAAAAGAAAAACTTGGTCTTTTTGCCAAGGATCTTCGGTTTTTATTAGGTTTAGCCACTTTTACATTTTTTCAAAGAACTTTGAGCGATTTGGATTGTAAAAGGAAGAGGATTCGATTTCCAACTAGAGGATTAATCTTTTGGGGAGATTTCTAATCTTTATTCTCGTTTCCATTATGTTGAACATGTTTAGTTCCTATTTTCGTTTTTGTGTTATTGATTTAGTTATGAACTAATCTCTTTTGGGTTAGGGTTTTGATGGTAGTTTGGATTTTAAATGGGTTAAGGGTTTGATTGTGTTATTTTCATATGAATATGCTTTGGTTGTGTGTTACTCTGATTTTTAATGTTGTATGTGATGAACATAGTGAGATTGAGAAATGAGTCATGTTAGGCTTCTTGGGTAATCACCATTATAGTATTAGATGCTAGAGATAGATTCAAGAATTAATGAAATCATTATAGGATTCTTGTGCCTAATGAGTTTGGAATTATTAATCTTCAATTTGTTGGGTGCGGAAGGTTAATAAGGAAGAATAGGAAGGCATAGCCCGAGAGGGTATGTCTACATGTTAGTGAGTTCGATTTACAACCATTGCGTATGAATATGAGTTTAGTGTAATTATAGGCTTAACCCATAAAAATCCAAATGAAGTCAAAACCCTACCCATTTTACTTGAATTGGTATTCCGTGTTGTCATATTGCTTTCTAAATTAAGTTTTAACCTTAGTTAAATTTCATTTTGTTGTTTTTAAATTAAAATTTTCTCCCACCAATCCAAAGAATTCGATTGCTTCAACTAGACAACATTAGGAAACTCAGTGCTTTACTTACAATCCTCGTGGGAACGATACTCTATTCATCATTATATTACTTGTGCGATTAGTATACTTGCTACATTTGCATGTTGTAAGAAACACGCATCAAGTTTTTGGCGCCGTTGCCGGGGATTTGTTTTAAGTTAACATTGAGGTTTTCTTTAGTTAGCTAGATTGAAATTGAAGTTTTTATTTTTGTTTTTAATTTTCATTAGAATTGTGATTTCACTTTTCTTCACTCTTGTTCGTTTCAGTTTATGCGAAGAGCAAGACGTCAACCAGTGGTTCCTGTTGACCTTGAGCTTGAGCGAACCGTGAGAAGACGTAACAGAGAGAGAAGAGAAAGAGAAAATCTTGCTGTAGAACCTAAAGAAGAAGTTGAAATGGCTGAACAAGAAAATAGAACACTGAGGGAATTCTTAGTTCCCACAATGAATGGTAGTGGGTCGAGTATCACTAGACCTACAGTGCAAGCAAACAATTTTGAGATCAAGCCGGCAATCATCCAGATGATCCAGCAGTTGGTTAGATTCAACGGGGATTTGAAGGAAGATCCGAATCAGCACATTGCAAATTTCCTGGAAATTTGTGACACCTTCAAGTCAAATGGAGTGTCGAATGATGCTATTAGGCTGCGGTTATTCCCATTCTCATTGGGAAATAAAGCCAAGGGGTGGTTAATGGCATTACCACCGAGAGCAATAACAACGTGGAATGATCTAGCACAGAAATTCCTGACCAAGTTTTTTCCTCCAGCCAAATCAGAGAAATTGAGAAATGATATCACATCATTTCTACAAGAAGAGTCCGAGTCACTGTATGAGGCTTGGGAGAGATACAAGGAGTTGATGAGGAAGTGTCCACACCATGGTTTGCCAGTTTGGCTTCAAGTCCAAACATTTTACAATGGTTTGATGGGTAATGTGCAAACCATGGTGGATGCAGCTTCAGGAGGGGCCTTGCAGAATAAGACACCAGAGGAAGCGTATGAGTTGCTTGAGGTTTTGGCAAGCAACAACTATCAAAGACCGAATGAGAGAGTCACCACAAGGAAATCTTCGGGTCTTCATGAAGTTGATGCCTTCACAGCCATCTCAGCCCAACTCACTGCACTTAAAAAACAGTTGAGAACTATGCAGGTAAACTCTATACAAGCACCTCAACTAACATGTGATTTTTGTGCAGGAAACCATGTAAGCAGCGAGTGTCAAGTTGTAAACACATTTGCTCCGTCATCTTCATCAACGGAGCAAGTGAATTACTTGGCAGGAAATCAGAGACAACCGAACAACCCATACTCCAACACATACAACTCGGGGTGGAGAAATCATCCAAATCTGGCTTGGGGAAATCAGAACCAGCAAAATAACCAATGGAACCAGAGGCCAGTTCCAAATAACCAACCAGGGGTGACCAATCAACCGGGAGATCAAAGAGTGACGAAGTTGGAGGACATGTTTGGTAAATTCATGCAAGAGACCACAGGGTTTATGAGTGAGATGAGGACAAATTTTAGAAACCAAGGGGCGTCCATTCGGAATCTAGAGGTATAGATGGGCCAATTGGCCAAGAAGCTTAATGATAGACCATAGGGTTCTCTACCAAGCAATATAGTGACTAACCCACGTGAACAAGCAAATGCCATAATCTTGAGAAGTGGGACAGTTTTGGAAGAAGTAGACCACACTACCGAAGAGGTGGAGCAACCTGGAAAGGAAGATTCTGAAGAGAAAATTGATGAAGAGATCATTTGTGAGAAGAACCCAAGTGATGAGGGGGAAGATAAAAAGGAAAATGAAGAAAGGCAAAAGAGGAAGGAGAAATTTCCATTCCCCGAGATACCACCAGAATTGGCACATCACACCCCACCCGTGCCTTTTCCTCAGAGATTGAAGAAAAAGAATTAGGATAAGCAATTTTCAAAATTCATTGAAATTTTTAAAAAATTGCATATTAACATTCCTTCTGCAGATGCATTGCAGCAAATGCCGAGTTATGCGAAGTTCCTGAAGGAAATCCTTTCAACCAAAAATAAGTTCGAAGATGAGGAAACGGTGATGCTCACGGAAGAGTGCAGAGCTATCCTGCAGAAAAAATTACCCCCGAAGCTCAAAGATCCAGGGAGTTTTACTATTCCTTGTGTTATAGGGGATTTTACTTTTGATAGTGTTTTATGTGATCTAGGAGCTAGTATTAATTTGATACCCTTGTCTGTTTTCAGGAGATTGGGAATTGGTGAAGTGAAGCCAACGACCATGTCGTTGCAACTAGCGGATAGGTCAATAAAGCACCCGATGGGGATAGTCGAAGATGTATTGGTGAAGGTGGGGAAGATAATTTTTCCAGCAGACTTTGTGGTGTTGGATATGGAAGAGGATAAGGAAATTCCTCTTATTTTGGGCCGACCCTTTTTAGCCACTGGGAGAGCACTGATTGATGTGCATGAAGGAAAGTTACTGTTTAGAGTTCAAGATGAAACAGTAACTTTCAATGTTTTTGATGCGATGAAGTTTCCAGCTGAAGCGGATTCATGCTTTAGTGTCGATGTGGTGGATGAACTTGTTGTGGAATCCATGGAAGAAAACATCCCAGAATTACCTCTAGAAGCTTGTATAGCCAAATCGAAAACAGTAGAGGTAGAAGAATCAGCAAGTAATGATTGTGCTAGAATGTTAGAAGCCCTTCAACCAATTGAGGATAATCAAGATATAGAATTTGAGGAGTTTGATTTTGACAAGGAGAAGGCAAAGGAAAAAAATGAAGAAGCTCCAAGGCTTGAACTGAAACCTTTACCATCCCACCTCAAATATGTCTATCTTGGAGACTCGGAAACGTTTTCGGTGATTATTAGTTCAGAATTGAGTGCATTAGAGGAAAAGAGGTTGATCAGGGTGTTGAGGAAACATAGACTGGCAATTGGATGGACCATTTCGGACATTAGAGGTATCTCGCCGTCATTTTGCATGCATAAGATTCTCATGGAGGATGACATTAAGCCTAGGGTACAACCACAACGGAGATTGAATCCTTCAATGAAAGAGGTGGTGAGAAAGGAGGTAGTGAAACTTTTAGATGCGGGGATTATCTATCCGATTTCCTATAGCCCCTGGGTGAGCCCGGTGCAAGTGGTTCCGAAGAAAGGAGGGATCACGGTAGTGAAGAATGAGAGCAATGAGTTGATACCCACAAGGACGGTGACGGGCTGGAGAGTATGCATTGATTACCGTAAACTAAATGAGGCGACAAGGAAGGATCATTTCCCGTTACCCTTCATTGACAAGATGTTGGAGAGGTTGGCAGGACATGCCTATTATTGTTTTCTGGATAGGTATTCAGGATACAACCAAATTGCCATCGCTCCTGAGGATCAAGAGAAAACGACCTTCACTTGCCCCTACGTCACCTTTGCCTACCGACGGATGCGATTTGGGTTATGCAATGCACCAGCAACATTCCAAAGATGCATGATGTCAATCTTTGGAGACATGGTGGAACGATTTATAGAAGTCTTCATGGATGACTTCTCAGTGTTTGGTTCATCATTTGATAACTGTCTAACTAATCTTTCTCTTGTTTTGCAGCGATGTAAGGAGACAAATCTGGTGCTGAATGTCACTTCATGGTCCAAGAGGGAATAGTGCTCGGGCATAGGATTTCCAAGGATGGGATTGAAGTTGATCGAGCAAAGACAAAAGTGATTGAGAAGCTACCACCACCATCAAATGTCAAGGCCGTCCGAAGTTTCTTGGGGCATGCGGGGTTTTACAGACGCTTCATCAAGGATTTTTCTAAGATTTCTAAACCCCTTTGCAATCTATTGAATAAAGATTTTGTTTTTGATTTTAATGATGATTGCATGCATGCCTTTCTAACTCTAAAAAAATTACTAGTTTCTGCACCTATTATTGCAGTTCCCGATTGGGGACTACCATTCGAATTAATGTGTGATGCTAGTGACTTTGCTTTAGGGGTAGTATTAGGACAGAGAAAAAATAAAGTGTTGCATGTAATTCAGTATGCTAGCAAGACTCTAGTTGATGCACAATTGAATTACACAACCACTGAAAAAGAGTTATTGGCTATGGTTTTTGCTTTTGACAAGTTTCGTTCTTACTTATTAGGTGCGAAGGTGATCGTATACACTGACCATTCAAAGACTCGACACCCTACGGCAAAGCAAGAAGCAAAACCCTCGGTTGATAAGATGGATTTTACTACTTCAAGAGTTTGAGTTGGAAATTCGAGACAAGAAGGGGTCGAAAAATGTTGTAGCTGATCATTTGTCGAGAATTGAGAGACCAATCAAGGGAAATGAGGAGGAAATGCCAATTAGAGAAACATTTTCGGATGAGAAGCTGATGAGAGTGGAAGAAGCACCATGGTATGCGGATTTTGCAAATTATCTGTCATCAAGGGTGCTCCCAAGTGGTATGACATATCAATAGAAGAGAAAATTTTTCTCAGATTTAAAATACTACTTTTGGGAAGAGCCATTCCTATACAGACACTGTGCTGATCAAATGATACGGAGATGTGTCCTGGAAGAAGAGATGGAGAGCATTTTAAGGCATTGTCATAAAAAGGAAGTGGGTGGCCATTTTGGGGGAGCTAGAACAGCAGCCAAGGTGTTACAATCTGGGTTTTATTGGCCAACCCTCTTTAAGGATGCCTTCCGGATGATTCAAGAGTGTGACCAATGTCAACGGATGGGAAATATTTCAAAAAGGGATGAGATGCCGTTGAACAACATCCTGGTGGTTGAAATTTTTGACGTATGGGGGATTGATTTCATGGGTCCTTTCCCAAGTTCTTTTGGGAATACGTTTATTTTGGTAGCGGTGGATTATGTGTCGAAATGGGTTGAGGTAGTTGCATTACCAACTAATGATGCTAGGGTAGTGATTAATTTTGTGAGGAAAAACATTTTCTCTAGGTTTGGGGTACCACGAGCAATCATTAGTGATGGAGGATCTCATTTTTGCAATAAGCAACTGGATGCACTGTTGAGTAAGTATGGAGTGACACATAGAGTTGCGACACCTTACCATCCACAGACGAGCGGGCAAGTGGAACTGTCGAATAGAGAACTCAAGGGGATTTTGGAAAAGACAGTTAATGCATCTAGGAAGGATTGGTCTCAGAAGTTGGATGATGCATTGTGGGCATACCGAACTGCATTTAAGACCTCAATTGGAATGTCTCTGTTTAGGATGGTTTATGGGAAAGCGTGTCACTTGCCGGTAGAACTTGAACATAGAGCATACCGGGTCACAAGCAGCTTGAATATGGACTTGAAAGCCGGGAGAGGAGAGAATGCGACTTTGAACGAACTTGATGAGTTTCGTCTCAAGCCTATGAAAATGCCCTAATTATAAAGAGAAGACAAAAAGGTGGCACGACAAGCACATCCGGACCAAGGCTTTTGAAGTTGGACAGAAGGTGTTGCTATTCAATTCTAGACTTAGGCTTTTCCCTGGAAAACTTAAGTCTAAATGGTCCGGACCATTCACCATTACGAGGATTTACGAATCCGGAGCAGCGGAGGTTACACATGAAGAGAAAGGCACTTTCACAGTAAATGGACAGAGATTGAAGCCGTACATTGATGGGGTGATGAGTTGCAATTCCACCCCAATTCGGCTGGACATCCCAACCTAAAGGATGAAGAAAGTCAAGCTTCCGACTATAAACAAGCGCTTCTTGGGAGGCAACCCAAGTGTTTTTAACTTTGTGCTTTTCATTTTAGTAGTTTGAATTTATTTAATTTCAGTTTGAGTTTGTATAAAATTTAATGTTTTTTTTTGTTTTTGGGTGTTTCAGGTGAAGTCATGAGCCAAAGAAAGGTATGAAAATGCTCCAGACTTTGCCGGGGCAAAGAAATTTTCTTCGCCGCGGCGAAGGAATTGTTGTCGCCGCAGCGAAGAACGTGGTCTAGATTTGTGAAATTTTGGCCAAGGCATTTCGCCGCGGCGAAGAAATTTTCTTCGCCGGGGCAAAGAAAGCCTTGTATCCTCGAGAAGGTTTCGCTCCGGCGAAGAATTTGTCTTCGCCGCGACGAAACCTGGGAATTTTTAGGGTTCATGAACGATGAACTTCGTCGCGGCGAGACCTGGAAAAGTTGATTAGGGTTTATGCATGATGAACTTCACCGCGGCGACGAGCCGTTTCTATAAATACTCGCTTTACTCTTCTCATTTTCATGCCGCCTTGCATATTGAGTTGAGAGAAAAAATTTTCAAATTCCATTTTTGGCTTCCAAATTGCTTTTCAAACAAAATTTCTTGCTCCACAACATACCTAAACACCAAAACAACCCTTTTCAACAACAATTTTCGCGAAATTTCACGAAAATTTTTTGATCAAAAAAATTGGGGATTTTCAATCTGGGGCGTTTCTGCTTCAATTGGTGGTGCTTACTCCTTCATTGTGGTAAGATCTTACTAACCCAAAGCTTTAATTCGAGAAATTTCAAGTTTCTAAGCATAGATCTGAAATTTTGTGCGATTGAATTGAGAAGTGTTTTGTGGTTGTTGAGTTGTGTTTGTGTTTGAAGAAGTGTGATTTGTGCAGTACTGAATTGTTAGGAGTGTGGGTGTTGATTTTTTTTGAAGTGTTGTGTGAATTTGAAATTTTGTAGTTTGGGGGTTGATTGAAAATTTTTGGAAGTGTGGGTTGTTTTTGCAGGTTGAGTTGTGATTGTGTAGAATTAGGACTGAATTTTTGGGGTTAAAATCTTGGATTGGAACTGAGTTGGAAAAATGGCTCCGAAGGTTAAACAACCGTACAAGGGAAAGAGCAAGAGTAAGGGAAAGAGTGTCGATAACCGGTTTGTGAACGATGAGGCCCGGAAAAAGTATGAGGCGACCATTCAGAGAAGGGACAAAGGGATTATCTCGGAGCGCGGCTTAACCGCTACTCAGGCTCTTGATTGGAGTAGAGGGAGGCAGTGGGAGATGTTTCGCGAGCTCCTGATTAGTTGGCTGTTGAGCCGTTGGTAAGAGAGTTCTATGCCAATCTCCCAGAGTGTAAGGAACATACGGTTTTTGTAAGAGGGGAGGATGTGCCTTTTACGGCGAAAGAAATCAGTGATTTCTTTCATTTGACAGAAATCCTCATTGATGACTACGTGGAGTTCAAGAGATCAAGGATTGATGGCGACTTAATTCTCCCAGTGATTGCAAAACCGGGTGTAGAGTGGGCAGTGTCCAAGAAACAGAAAAAGACACTCAAGGGAACACAGTTGACACCGATGGCTCGGCTGTGGCAATACTATATTTGTGCAAGACTCATGCCGATCGCACTACAGTACCGTGACTCGCGAGAAGGCATTGCTTCTATATTCGATTGCCACAGGGAAGAATATTGATGTGGGGGACGTAATTTATAACAAAGATTAAGCTAGAAAGAAACTGTGGGCGTGGAAGTTACAAGCGCATCTCATCACACACCTTTATGCCTAAAAACTGGAGTCGAGGTTCAGGATGACGAGCAGCGTATTCATGCTGCTCCAACTTTAGATTCAGATTATTACAAGAAACACCTGGACCGAACGGAAGCTGCCCAACCAAGAGTAGGGGCAAAAAGGCAGAGAACGAGCCTGGCCACATCATCCAGCTCCACAGGTACACAAAAAGAGATGATGCAGGAAATGATGGGCCTGATGAAATACATGAAGAGACGCCAGGATTGGATGATGGAGCGGACGGAGAAGATGCATGAATTGCTGACAAACAACTTTAAGGAGCTGAATGTTGACACTTCAGCATACCAATGGGTTGACTGGAACTCGGATGAGTGGTTGGACTCGAGGAGGACGAGGAAGATGAGGGCTCCGAAGAAGAAGCAGATGAAGAAGCAGACTGAACCAGAGCACCTGTTTTGTGTTATTTTTGTTTTTGTTAATTGTGTTCAGTTGAAACATTAAACTCAGTTTATTTTGGTTTTGAACTTTGTTTATTTTGTTAGTTTTTAGTTGATGTTTTAAGTTGTAGTTGTTAAAAGGACGAGACTAGGTTGTAATATTTTCAAGATTAGTTGTGAATTATGCTAACACAAAGGACACTGCAGTTTGATTGTTTTGACAGATTCTGGAGGATGAAAATTCCGACACCATGTGTTCATTGGGGAGCGACAATTCATGGATTAACCAAGGAGAATTCTCGTACCTTTATTGTTTTTTTTTTATTCTCTATTCCTGATTTGTGCATAATGGAACATTGGGGACAATGTCATGTTTAGTTTGGGGGTACGGAATAGAATTAAAACCGCGCTTAAGGGTATATTGGCTGGAAACCAGTAACCGCCTTAAAAAGCGCCTTAGCAAGATTTGGCTGGCACCTCGGGTTTAACAACGCCATGTACACCTTAAACTTGAAAAAAAAAAAAATATATATTTTTTTTGTTATGTTAATTGTTTACTTTCTTTGTTTCATTTAAGGGTATATTGGCTGGAAACTAGTAACCGCCTTAAAAACTGCCTAGCAGTATTTGACGACCTCGGGTTTAACAACGCCACGTACACCTTAAACTTGAAAACTTCTTTGTGTTTTTTGTTAACTTTGTTTGATCGTTTTTGCCGATGATGAATTGCATAAATCAATGATGAGAATAAGGCTGTTGAATTTTTATTGTTGGGAAATTTTAAGCATTGCTTCAAGTTTTTGTTTATTGATTGGATTGTGATTGAGGTTTGTTGAGTGGTTCAACCACCATTTTCATTTTTCCTGCATGCTTAGATTCATGTTATGTGGTTAGGTAAAGTCTTGATAATATTGGTGGACTCTAGAACCTAGTTGAGAAGTGCTTGAGGCGAAATTCTAGGATTAGACATGTTGAGGAGATGATTTAGGCAATTTTTCGGAACGTTTGAGCCTTTCTAGCCAACCCATGAATGAAATTTTCCCTAGTCACCCTTTTGAGCCGTATAAATTTTATTACTGTTTTTCTTGGAAAACAACAAATTTGTCAAATCCTTTTACCCTAAACACTTTATCATACCCTTAGGAGAATTCGGTCCTAGTGCAAAACAAAGAGCCAGAAGAGTGTACGAATGAGCAAAAGAATAGTTTGGGGGTTGAAAGAAGAAAAATGACGAGGAGGCCAAAACAATAGTTTGGGGGTTGAGAGAAGAGAATAAAAACAAAAGAGGTAGTCACCTCATTTTCAATTCAATTGTTCAATTAAAAAAAAAAAGAAAAAAAGAAAAAAAGAAAAACACCATCGCCTGCATGGTATATACTGCCGAAACTAACAATCCCGCCTTAAAATCCGCCTAGCAAGATTGGCGACCTCGGGTATAACAACGCCATGTACGCCTTAAACGAGTCTCACCCGCATTTATGGTATCCTAAAATAAGAAAGGTACGCGTTTGAGGGATGTGAATTAGTGGACATGTCGATTGGTGGTTGAGAAGGTATGGGTTTCGATGTGATTTTAGTTTTGCTTTAGGACAACTGAGTTCTTTTACTCTGTTATTCCTATATCCTTTTTATTGGAACCTACTACCTGAGCCTAACGTTACAAGTTTGCAAAGACCTTTTGATCCTTAGCGATGTCTAGTCCACATTACTGGAGAGTAATTCGATACTTACGCCTATGGAGTCCGCCACCATTTGATAAACTTTACAATTTTTGCATAAAATAATCTGGGAAGTTGGAATGTGGATTGAAGTGGGGATCACCTGCTTGGTGAACCGATTGAGGGAGACAGTCGACATAACTTATAACTTCTTGGAGTGTTGAATATTTCCTGATAATAATTTTTCAACAACTTTTGAGACTTGTGCAATTCCTAGGTAATTCTTTGTAGAGTTGAGTCTTGTTGGTTTTTGTTTTTTTTGTTTTTTTTTTTAGTATTGTTGTGTTGTTTTGTGTTTTCGTTTCTGTTTGTGTTTGTGTTTTTGTCAGTTTTGTACTGCATGCTTGGGGACGAGCATATCTCTAGTTTGGGGGTAGTTGATAATCCGTGAATTATACACTTTTCATTATACTTTTTTGTCGGATTTCAGGTACTTTCTAATGCATTTTGACTTGAATTGGTTCTTAATTTGTTACTTTTCGTAATTCAGGTTAAAATGGACATTTTGAGCAAATAAGCACAAAATTGGATATTTTTGACTCAGAAATTAGCAGATATCAGAAGATAGGAGAGTTTCGG
>CM047743.1:15272351-15432351 GCA_026225825.1 Pistacia integerrima | reverse complement strand
TAATTGCTAAGTTGATTTTAAGAAACCATTAAACATAAACATAAAGCAACAAACATAAACCAAAGTAAAACACACAAGATTTTTACATGGTTTGGCAAAATTCCTACATCCATGGGACCAAGTCTAGAATGAATCCATGGGACCAAGTCCAGAATGAAGCTAATCCACTAGGTTTGCTTTACAGTTTAATTACAAAGTTAGAGATTAAGCCTCAATTGCCAAAACACCCCTGTTTTGCAACGCTTCAATCTCAACCCTTTGGTTAATCAATGTACAACCATAGCTAGCTACAAAAACACCCAACCAACTGGTTAGCCTTGAGCTCCTCTCAAGGTACAAAAACAAAGATGCACTTCAGTTGAAGAAGCTCAACAAGCTTCTCTCAATAGCAATGAACAAACCCATAGAGAGCAAGGACCCATTTTAGGTACTTGAAAAAAGGTATTTTTAAGCTTTACCTAAGCATGGAAACCTGACAAAAACAAAGGAAAAATTCAAGGAATTTTCAGAGAAATATCAGGCTTAACAAAAATTGCATTGGAGAAGAGTTTATATAACAAAATAGCCGGCCAATGCAAAGACAGGTGGCAAGAATAACTTTATTTAATTTACCTTTAAAAAAGTTTATTCCAATATCAAGATGCTACCTATCAAAGAGAATGAAACTTTCCAGCACATTGAATATGAAATTGACAAGTGTTATGGACCACACAAATATCTCAAAAGAGAATATAATAACTCATGCATTCTAGAAGCATAACACATGTTACCCAAATAAATCTACCAGATACGTTGTGATCACTCTGACTTAGAAGTGCTCACCTGATATAGCAGATAAGAAACATAATATAAGGTGGTCACTTTTAACACAAGGTCATCACACTGGAAATTTAAACAAGAATGATTGTGCAATATTCAAAGTGAAGTTTTCATACCATGAAAGTGTTACACCACTAGAATCATAAGTTGACAAAATAACTTACAATCCCCCCATTTGTCAAACTTATGAACGAAGCACAATCTTTTCATCCATAAACCCATCTCAAAACATATCAACAATCAATCAACAAGAGACAAGAATTAAAACAACACAAAAACATATTTGCTAAGGACATAATCATCAAGGCATAGAGATAAGTATGAAACAAGGACAACAAGCAAAACATAATCAGTATGGTTTAATTAAAAACAGTTTTGCAAGATAAAAAATTGAACTAAATAACTCTCTCTCAATTAGTATACCCCCCCGAGTAACTAAACCAAGTTACAATCAAATGATTATCAATTAAGAGCAAAAAGAGGGTTAGTTTAGTTCAACAAAAAGAATTTGTGTTGAAAGAATTTGTTCTTTGCACATGAAAGAACAACATTAGCAATGGCAGTTTAATCAATATCAAACATGCAGTTTCAAAAATATAACACCTTAAAAAAACGCTACACAAACCATAAACCATAAGAACAAAAACTGTATTAGTACCAACCAAAGCAGATTATAAAAGTTCAACAAGAAAGATCCAGCAAGTGCTCACTTTTGCTTAGGGTGATCACATCAAAAGTAACAACCAGCAAGAAAAAGATTCATCTTTCACTTCCCCTCTTTGTTCATAATTTCTCAACCCTTGCGAGCACACAAAATTGAAAAAAATTCAAGCAACTCATCCATCAAGTGGTGACACAAATGTCAGTGTGAGCATATGAGGATCATTTTCAAAATTCAAATAAAAAAATCAGTGAATGATGACTTTCAAAACTCATAGGAGCACCGTGAAACAAGCAGGTTATCACATGAATACTCAAGGAGGTGACATAAACACAAAGGCAACAGAATATAAACACTTAAATTTTTTTTTTAAAAAAACAAGATGGTCATGAGATCAATCAAAATTTTCACAAGATTTAAAGAGACAAGTCATATTGATCTGATTAGAAGACACAAAAATTATTTCTCAACCTATGAAAGAAATGCATAAGGAGCATCTCATCAATTGAAAAATTCACAACTTAAAGTAATCACTCCTTTAAGTCATATATGAGCAACAAAAGCAAGTATTCTTTATCATATGTGTGTGAAGTGTCCTTAAGGGGTGAGTATGACTCATTGGTCAATTTTGAAATAAAAGCGACTTCCCCTTCCCTCATGCCTTTTCTTCTTTTGAATAATTCTTTTTCTTTTGAACTTAATTTGAACATTTCGGCTTCTTTTTCATAGAATAGAGATTAATGGGCAAAACTTTCAAGAGGTAACCAAGTGTACCTTTCACACTTGCAAGTAGGTAGCCCTCTACATGGTAGATTTTCCAAGGACATAAGAGTCTCTACATCCTAGAAAAGTACTCAAGTATGACTTTCACACTACACACAAGGTAGTTCTTTCACATTGTGATAGGAAATATGCATTAGGCCCTCAAAACAGAAAGAAAGTCGTTATACCTTTTGGGGTGAAAATCAAGGTGGACACATCACTTAGCACACATATTTCAAAGATAGAATCAATTCTTTTATGACTCAACACAGATCACATAGACTTGTATTTTAAAAACCAGGAAAATATGTTCTCATGACTTATTTAAAGAAAAACTCTACGCAAGTTGAGTTAGTCCAACGGACTTCCTCAAATTCACAAAAGTTTGAAAGTCTAAAGCCTTTGTAAATAAGTCAACAAGTTGAGACTCTGTGTTTACATGTGCAAGTGAAGTGACCTTATCCTTAACTAAGTCATGAAGATGACCATCTCTATAGGAAACATGACCATTTTCCAAGCATTCAAGCTCAGTCAATAAAGATTTGTTACCTATCATGTGTCAAGAACAACCACTATCAATTTGAGAGGCATGTAAGGAGGTATGGGCAACAAGACAGTTAGCACTAAGCTTGGGTCCCCACACTTTTCTATTTTTGGAAAAAATGTTCTGGTGTGGTGACACAAGAGACTGGGGTGGTCACCCACAAGATCATAAGATAGAGGAGATAGTACACACACAGAGGTTGCCACAACCAAAAAGTTCAACATGAGGTGGTCACATAGCTTCAAGGTGGTCACCCTAGGTCTATAGCAAGAAAACTGCAGAAAAACGTGAAAAATAACCAAACCTAAAACATATAAAAAATGCGATAAAAACACAATCAACAAGTAAGGATCAACTTAAATAACTTTTCAGAACAAGCTTCGATACCAATTGAAAGTTCTAAATTTACCAAGTGAATTAAAACTAAAGCAGAAATGGTTGCTATATTGATTTTAAAGACCACTAAACATAAACATAAAGCAATAACATAAACATAAATCAAAGTAAAACACACAAGATTTTAACATGGTTCGGCAAAATGCCTACATCTATCGTACCAAGTCCAGAATGAAGCTAATCCACTAGGTTTACTTTACAATTTAATTACAAAGTTAGAGATTAAGCCTTAATTGCCAAAACACCCTTGTTTTGCAATGCTTCAATCTCTACCCTTTGGTTAAACAATGTACAACCATAGCTAGCTACAAAAACATCCAACCAACTGGTCAGCCTTGAGCTCATCTCAAGGTACAAAAACGAAGAAGCACTTTGGTTGAAGAAGCTCAACAAGCTTCACTCATCAGCAACGAACAAAATTGTAGAGAGCAAGGACCCATTTTAGGTACTTTAAAGAAGATATTTTTCAAGCTTTACCTAAGCATAGAAACCTAACAAAAAACAAAGGAAAAATTCAGAGAATTTTCAGTGTACTTTTATAGAGAAATATCAGGCTTAACAAAAATTGCATTGGTGAAAAGTTTATATAATAAAACAGCCGGCCAATTTAAGGACAGGTGGTAGGAGTAACTTTATTTAATTCACCTTTAAAAAAGTTTATTCCAATATCAAGATGCCACCTATCAAAGAGAGTAAAACTTCCTAGCACATTGAATATGAATTTGACAAGTGTTATGGACCACACAAATATCTCAAAAGAGAATATAACAGCTCATGTATTCTAGAAGCATAACACGTGTTACCCAAATAAATCTATCAGATACGTTGTGATCACTCTGACTTAGAGGTGCTCACCTGATATAGCAGATAAACAACATAATAGGAGGTGGTCACTTTTAACACAAGGTTGTCATACTGGAAATTTAAATTAGAATGATTGTGCAATATTCAAAGTGAAGTGTTCATACCATGACTAGTGTTACACCACTAGAATTATAAGTTGACAAAATAACTTACAATTTGAAAAGTAAATGGGTAGGGATTTGTACCTGTTTGCTATGATGGATCTGGGTTGTAACCTGGCATACCATACGGGTATGGGAATGGGTTTGGGCTATTGGGTGGATTTGGTGGGTTTGGGCCATTTGGGCCATTGGTTGTGTTTGAGTTGTGTAGGTCAATAGTTGGATTTGGGCCATTGTGTGGATTTGGGTTTGTGTGAGGGGATGGGCCTGTATTGCTCGAAGTTGGCCTTCTTCTAAGTTTTGTGTGGGTTCATTTTGGGTTCATAAGGCGGTTGGTTGGTCTGTGTGTTTGGGTTTTGGTCGGTTGCCATCACAAAGGTTTATGATAAAAAAAAAAAAACTAATAGAATATCTGTTTGCTTTTGCAAGGACAAAAAAAAAAAAAAGAAAATAATAAAGAGAGAGAGAGAGAGAGAGAGAGAGAGAGAGAGAGAGAGAGAGAGAGAGAGAAAGCGAAAGCTAGACCAAAGCTCTGATACCATGTCAGAAGGCAAAAGAGAGAGAGGCAAAGAGTGGCAGAGATGCCAGAGTATGCCAAGAGAAAAGAGAGAAGAATTCTATATATTTGTATTGTATTTGTTTACATGTAATCTGTCCTATTTATACAAAAAATGTAAATACAAGTATGGAAAACAAAATTGTGATGAATGTACAATCACAAATAATTAGGAAACCAATTACAAGAATTAAGCCTCAATATCAGCATCATAATTCAAGGCATAATCTCATCACAAAGATTACGGTTGTGATTACTGCATTCCGTCAGAAAAGTCTAAACATTTTATTTATTAACGATAGCGAGTTGAGAGCTAGTTACAATTAGGGTATACCTTAGGGGTTCAAAGTAATTTTTGCTTATTCATAATTTTTTACCACAACCTTGTATGGATTACAAAAAATAACGAACACGACGCAGTTGGTTGTCACCCACCAAAACCCCCACCCTACCCAACCTTTCTGCCCCACACAAAAACCCCTCAATCATATTCATCCCCTATACCAACAGCTCACCAACCTACATCACCACATACCAAAAATTATCTCCATCGCTAACACAAAGCTACCTATCAATAGGGGTGTCAACTTTTGACATCACAGACATTTGACACAATTTTAGCGCGTTAGGGTTGACCCTAATCGTATGTGTATCGTATTTATGTTAGCAAACACAATTCATTTATTGATCGTCTTGTGTTTAGGTTGAGGGTTCTTAACCCACGAACCTTTATGACACCATTCATAATTTATGTCACGATTATTTGTTTATGTCACAATTAATCATTTATGAGATGGTTAAAGAATCAAAACACAATTAATAATAGAATAATAACTATAATTTTAATAACAAAAACAAATAGCAATAATCAAAAGTTATTATTTGTTTATTAATTTGTTTCAAACGTAAGTTTATTATCTTTTATTATTTTCATGATCATTGTACGTGTTTATGTGTTTGTTAATTATTGTTACAATTTAGTTAAAACTTAAAAAAAATTAAATTATTTGAATTTATGTTGAATAGGACTTTAAGTATGTCATAAATGATTTAAGCATGTTATAAATGTGTTAGATGAGTTAAACGTGTTATAAATGTGTTAAATGTTTAAATGTGTCATAAATAAGTTAAACAGGTCACAAATGAGTTAAATGGTTAAACATATCATAAATAGGTTGGGTTGTGACACAAATATAACTTGTTTATTAATCCGGTTACGCGGGTCGTATTCATGTCACATGTTTAATAACCTGTTGTATCCATTTTGGGATCTCTGATACGAATAGTTAAACAATGTATCCAAGTTAGAGTTTATATGACACTACACGAATTTGACGCAACAGCTCAATTTTCCACCCTTACCCATCAACACAAATACAAATACATATCAAGGTAGACAAACAAATTAGAATTCCAGCAGACTTCAACAAGAGATCAAGAGGCATACGCAAAAAATAAAAAAAATAAATCAGCGGATTTTGATAATAGTTCAACTAAAACAAAAAAACTCTTTTTTTTTTTTTTAAATCTTTGACAAGGTGAAACAAAAACTATTTTTCTTTGGTTATTCAATATTTGGCTCAAGGCTATCGGACGGTGACATCCACAGTCAATTTATCATTGATCAAGATTTTGCCATGAGTGCAACTCTCAAAAAGGTATATGCTAATACTCATCATCGTCTTTGTCTTTAGCATAAAAGAAAAAATTTGGAGAAAAATTATCCCATATTTACTTTAAAAAAATCATAATTCAAAAGTGCGTTGAAAGGATGCATCCATGATACTTACACTATGAAGGATTTTGATGACATGTGGAATGCTTTAATTGTAGAGTTTGATTTGAATGCTAATGAACGACTCAAACACTTGTATGAAATTCAACAATCTTGGGCACTAGTGTAACATCGGGGTGCATTTTATGCTAGGATGAATACAACAGATCGTAGTGAAGGTGTCAGTGTATTCTTCGATGAATTTGTGTAATAAAAAACAAATTTAAAGGAATTTATGGTTTCATACAATCAAGCATTGCAAAAGATTGTTAAAAGAGAAAACCATGGAGACTATGTATCAAAGCATAAGGAAATAAGTATTGATAAAAAAAATTTGACACTGAGGCATGCAACAAGTATTTGTAGAAGAAATATTTTTGAAAATTTCATCAGCAATTAGCAGATTCAATACAATTCAAGTCTGAAAAACAAGAAAAAACAATGGAGAATTTTCCACTTAGTTATTGATGAGTGCCCGAAATGCACTCGTATTTAGTGATTATGTGAAGATTATTTGTGGAGATTATGGTTGTATTACTTAATTTTATAGCGAATTTCTTTATATTTCTATTTTCCAGAATTATGGGTATGTGGGTGAGTTTTTGTAAAACCCCCCTCCAGTCAAGTATCCTCTGAATGTCCCTCAATGAGAATCTCGAGAATACATGTCTGGAAAACAAGTTGTTTTAAGAAAAAATATATGTGTAAGGATAATAATAGTAATATCCAATACATGCATATAAAATGTCATGCAGGACCCAAACATATAATTTCAAAACTTTAAGAATTTATCCATAAAATACACATTCGAAACATATTTATAAGGTGGACTATTTCAAAAGGTGTTTCACAAATATTTATCATTTACATTATTTACATCAAGATAAAAACATCAAGATAACAATAAATCATCTCCCCTCACGTGTAGCCCCGCTATCTCTAGCATCCCTCGCTTCTAATCTACCTGCAAAGAAATCAACAATAAAAAGGGTGAGAGCTAATCGCTCAGTAAGGAATGATCCGTTTCATTCTAAATGTGCTATTTGATATTTATTTAAATATATTTGTTAACATATCACTTATCTTTTACATCTAGGGATACTTTCCCTTTTATTTTATATATATATATATATATATATATATATATATATATATATATATATATATATATATATTTTTTTTCTATTTCATATGTCTTTCATCATTTTATCCCATGGCTATATAACATCAATGTGTACACATACAAATAAGTATGTAACATAGTACAAGCACATCACATGTCATGACATAACATCTAAAATCATCTAACATGAGCATAAATCATCACATAATGTAAATAACATCATAACTCATGTAATGCTACTAAACACATATGAACCATTTAACATCTAGCTGATCGGACTTTTCTTAGTATCTTAAGCACTTCATATAATCTAGCCTCAAATTCATCTAGAGCTCATATCATCGGGAGGTGTGCTTACGCGTTATTTAGCATCTAAAGCATATATTCATCTTTCCTCAACCCGTATACGAGGATATGCTTACGCGTTTCCCATCATGTCTATATGAATCTCTAACATCTTATGGCATGTAAATACATATTTTGGTGAGCTTAATACTTTTAATTCATCTATGGATTATCAATCCATTTACATTTCTTCTTGCTCACATACATCATCTTGAAACATGTATTACATTACATCTTCATGCCATTTCATAACATTAATCATGCATTGACATCATGACCATGTATATCTTTCAAAGATCATCTAACTAATGGGTAAACATTAGTACATGGCATAATTACAATAATACATTAATAATCAATTTAGAATCATAAGAATTGATCATGTTCAATCTTAAACTTTAATAACCAGTTTATACTTCAGGCCATTTTCCATCTATTTATCAAACGAATTGGCTCTTGGCATAAACATAAATGTTATAGGTCTGTGTTTTAGCTTTCTAATGCTTCAAGAATCATCTCATTTAAATGTTTATAACTCAAGTTATGGTCGAAATACTGATGCATGGTTAACAAAACCCCTAAGCTCACTAAATCCGAATTTTCATATTAACTATGCCACATCAATTCCTATTGACATTAACCAATAGGTCAACTTATGGATCAAATAAACCTCCCCTTAATAGTCTTTAACATGTTAAAGGAAGTGCAAAATCTCATTCCCATAATCATCCATTATTGCTATAACATTGTAAGCTAATGCAAACAACACCTCAACACTTCTAATAGCAATCATTCAACACTATGTGACCTCCAATACTACAAGTTTTGCCACAATCAGCATCCACACTTCATTTTCTTCAATCAAACATAACAATTCATAAAACATAAATAGCAATAACTTCATGTATAATGAATTCAAAGCAATAAGTAGAATAAATGAGTCCAACTACACTTGCCATCAACTAATTCTATGCCTTAAAGCCTTAATTTAAGGTTTCATAAAAATCTACAAACCCTAGCATAAACCCTAAAGTCATGGGAGGTTCTTCCTTACCTTTTTAAAGACTTCCTCCAACAAATCCTTTGCCTTTGACTTCTTTTACACCTTAATCCTACATATATAACATTATACCTCAACATCTACCTCAAATCTTCAAATCAAATCAAAACTAAAGTTTTTAATCCTTACCTTAAACCCTTCAAATTGAATATCCAAGGCTCCTATCTTGTTCTCCTTGAAAAAATAAGCAAAACTCCTTTAAAACTTAGAGAAAGAAAGCTTGTTTCATGGAAGATTTGAGAGAATATGGAAGAAATGTTGAAGAAAGGCTCTCTCCATTGGCTTGAACGAATTTCATCTCATTTATAGGCAAATATTTCATTTATTTTCCAAAATTATACCATTGGCCCAATTATTTTAGTTGTATAACTCATAAGTCCTTAATTCTTCATATAAGGGCATTTTGGTCATTTCACACTAGACATAATTATTACTTAATTAATGCCATTAAATGCAATGAAGCCTACTCATCCTTGAATTTTTCAATGCTTATCCATAAGCAAAATGACCATTTCACCCCTAATGCCTTTCTATGGATAATTGATTCATACCGTTCCAAATGAATTGACTATTTTGCCCTTAGTTAGATTTTATGCTTTTTAACATAAAATTAACATCTAAAGGACTATTTCGAGTTAGGAACATACCTTTGAAATCTTGGGTTTTACATTTCCTCCCCCCTTACAATAATTTCATCCTAGAAATTATAGAAACAGCTCCGGGTATCGACTTCTCATATCTTGCTCCATTTCCCAAGTAGCTTCTTCTATCTTGCGATTCCTCCAAAGTACTTTAACTAGTGGAATTTTCTTGTTTCTGAGCTCTTTTACCTTTCTGTCAAGGATTTGAACTAGACGTTCCTCATAAGCCAAATTATCTTGTAATTCCACTTCCTCCATCTGAAGCACATGTGAAGGATCACTAACATACTTACGCAACAAAGAAACATGGAAAACATTATGGACTCTTTCCATGCTCATTGGCAGCGCAAGTCTATAAGCTACTTTGCCTACCCTTTCCAATACTTCAAAGGGTCCAATGTAACGTGGAGCGAGCTTGCCTTTCTTTCCAAAACTCATAATATGTTTATAAGGCGTAACTTTTACAAAAACTTTATCACCCACTTGGAATTCCACTTCTTTTCTTTTTAGGTCGCCATAGCTCTTTTGTCGATCTTGAGCTTGCTTCATTCTTTCTCTAATAAGCTTAACATCTTCAATCATTTTCTGGGTCATCTCTGGTCCAACTGCTTGAATCAAGGAGTCTTTTTCTCCAATATCATCCCAGTACAAAGGGGATTTGCACCTTCTTCCATATAATGCTTCATATGGGGCCATCCGAATAGTGGATTGGTAGCTGTTATTATAGGCAAATTCTATTAGTGGAAGTACATCATTCCATTTTGCCTTGTGATCCATACAACAAGCTCTCAGCATGTCTTCAATCACCTGGTTAGTCCTTTCAGTTTGGCCATCAGTTTGAGGATGATAAGCCGTACTGAAGGCTAACTTTGTACCCAATGCTCTCTGCATTCCAACCCAGAAAGCTGATATGAACCTGGTATCTCTGTCTGACACAATCGTCTTCGGTACTTCATGTAATCTCACAATCTCTCTGACATATAATTTGTTAGTGTATGCCCTAGGAACCAATCGTGTCGTCGGTTCCAAGGCATTATGTTTTGTATATATATATGAATGTATATATATATGAATGTATATAGTTTGTATATACATTTTATCTTATCAATAGAAGAAAGTGTTCTTATTCCACATGTGGTTTATTGCTTCATTTATATATATGTATTACATGTGAAATGTCCGGATGATACAAATCTTTAGAAGATCAAAATCATCAAAGTATTCCCTACATAGGTAATATTAATTGGGCACTAATATTACATAGTAGGCATGCTGAATGCCTCCGTAGAATATCATGTGATGGTATTGGTGTGGGTGATTATAAAAGTTATATCACTAGGGCATTAGCATGGATATGCGGTTAGTGAACTGTTTATCGAATATGGCCATTTATGATGAATCACATGGACATTTAAAATGTAGTCAATGATTTATCATAAGATCGTACTAGGGTATTATTAATCCTTAGACCTGAGATATCACGGTTGGATTCTGCATAAACGCATATGGTTCATATGGTGTATAAACATGAGGCTAATAATGCCATGTGTTAATAAGCCGATTTGGCCATGTGTTGTTTATGTGTGAGGACAAATGATAGTCAAGATGGGATCCGTTGACTTGGTATAAATTGATATCAAGTTCTTAGACAAATGTCAAGATACATTGGAAAAGGGAAATCTCCGGATGGGGTATATAAAATGTTACATGAAAGGTTGTTTCATGGTGACATGTTCCGTATGTATTGTATTAAAATTAAGATAAGGATTTTGACATACCATGAATCCATTCTTAATTGGGATTAGATAACGGAAGGATTTGGTTATACAACGTGTATGATTGTAAAAGGTTCGTTGGAGTATATCTTCATTGTGACTTAGGGGTTATGGAGTATTGCTAGATGCCTATCATAATCAGTGGGAGTTTTGTTCATAAAGAGTTGTGACAAAACATATCGAAATAGACTGTGATATTGGGCCCACAGCTAGGCCACAGTGAACCTAAGAGGTCACACATAAAAGCTAAGGAGAATTGAGAAATAGCCAAAGAGGGTTGATTATCCAAGGTTGGCTAGCACCTACCAAGGGTAATAAAGTTATTTATATTGAACATTTTCTTTATATTAAATTGGATTTTACAAGGGGTTGTAATTGTAAACAATTAAGGGTTAAATTGTTATGTAAACAATTTAAGAGTTAAATTGTTAATTGTGATTAAATGTTAATCCAATGTTATCATTTAAAGAAGTTTAACAACTTCATAACAATTATGGAATTGTTTAAGGAAGTCCAAAACAATTATTGAATTGTTTACAAGGATTCCTATATAAAGAAAATGATATATCAATTTTTGTGAAGAGATAAAAAAAAATCTCTAAGAACCCTAAATCTTTCTCTTGGTCAAATTTCTTCTTCCCTTGGTGTGGATACTCTTTTGCTTAATTTCTCTTGAAATTAAGAGGCTCTAAGGTTGCTAAGGGCTTAAGGTAACATGTTCTACCTTACTTATTTCAATTTGATTGAAATTTATTTTTTACTATGACTATACTTGTTATAGTATGATATGCTTGATTCTCCATGCATCTATCTTTCATAATTGCCCCAATCAAAATGCATCTATCTTATCTGTCATAGGTAGAAAATGAGCTGTCTTAGTCAATCTATCAACCACCACCCAGATTGCATTATATCCTTTGCTGAACTTTAGGAAGTCCCACAATGAAGTCCATTGAGATATCCTCCCATTTCCATTTAGGAATCTCTAAGGGTTGGAGTAATCCTGATGGTCTCTAATGCTCTGCCTTTACTTGCTGACATGTTAAACATCTGGCAACATAATCAACAATGTCGTTTTTCATACCTGACCACCAATAACTTTTCTTCACATCTTGATACATCTTTACACTCCTAGGGTGGGCTGTATAAAGTGTATTGTGTGCCTCACTAAGGATTTTATTCCTTAGTTCATCATCTTGAGGTACACATATTCTATCTCTAAACATCAGTGCCCCATTGACTATTTTAAAGTCTGTCTCTTTACCCTCTATTATCCGCTTGGCGATCACCTTGCAGGTATCATCTTTACCCTGTTTCATCTTGATCTCCTTCACCAAAGTGGGTTTGATCTCCATTTGGGCCAATCCTCCTTTGATCACAATTTCAATTCCTTTTTGGATGATCTCCTGCTGTAATTGTCCCTATACAGTGATCTGAGATAAAGAGACTTTTCTACTAAGGGCATCTGCTACTACATTAGCTTTCCCTGGATGGTATCTGATGTTGCAGTCATAGTCTGTCACCAATTCTAACCATCTCCTCTATCTCATATTCAACTCTTTCTAAGTGAAGAAATACTTCAAACTCTTATGGTCAGTGTATATGTTGCATTTCACTCCATACAAGTAGTGTCGCCATATTTTCTAAGCAAAAACCACTGTTGCTAATTCCAAGTCATGGGTAGGATATCTGCTCTCATAGTCTTTCAGTTGTTTGGAGGCATAGGCAATGACTTTCCCTTGCTGCATCAACACTGCTCCCAAACCATTGTGGGAGGCATCAACGTAAATATCATAATCAATGCCTACTTCTGGCAATGTAAAAATTGGAGTTGTAGTTAATCTTTTCTTCAGCTCTTGAAAGCTTTGCTCGCATGCCTCTGTCCATTGAAATGGTACTTCTTTCTTGGTAAGAGCTGTAAGTGGTTTGGCTATCTTTGCAAAGCCTTCCACAAACTTCCTATAATACCCTGCTAAGCCTAGAAAACTTCTAACCTCTTTCACTGTCTTTGGCCTCTGCCACTCAAGCACCGCTTCTACTTTACTAGGATCCACTGATACACCATCTTTAGAGATCACATGACCCAAAAAGGTAACTCGATCCAACCAAAACTCACATTTTGAAAATTTGGCATACAGTTGTTTCTCTTTTAATCTTTGTAACACAAATCTCAAGTGCTCGGCATGTTCTTCTAAAGTCTTGGAATAAACTAGGATATCATCAATAAACATCACTATGAACTTGTCAAGGACATCATGAAAAACTCTGTTCATCAAGTCCATAAAAATTGCAGGTGCATTAGTCAATCTGAATGGCATCACAACAAATTCATAATGCCCATACCTTGTTCGGAAAGCCGTTTTCGGTATATCTTCCTTAGCCACTCTAACCTGATGGTATCCTGACCTTAGATCAATTTTAGAAAACACTGAGGCACCTTTCAATTGATCAAACAAATCATCTATCCTGGGCAATGGGTACTTATTCTTTACTGTTACTTTATTCAGTTCACGGTAATCTATACACATCCTCATAGACCCATCCTTCTTTTTCACAAATAGAATTGGAGCACCCCATGGGGAATGACTCGGCCTGATAAAGCCCTTGTCTAACAACTCTTGTAACTGCTTCTTCAATTCTTGGAGCTCAGCTGGGGCCATGCGATAAGGAGCCTTAGAAATAGGTGCTATACCGGGGGCTAGTTCTATACTAAACTCTACTTCCCTCTCTGGAGGTAAACCTGGCAATTCATTTGGAAACACGTCAATAAATTCATTTACCATAGTTACCTCATGTACACTCGAGCTCGAACTCTCTCCCTTATTTACTACATGTGCAATGTACCCAGAACACCCATTTTTCAACATCTTCCTAGCTTTTGCTGCACTAATCATCATGCTAGTTGGGTGCCTTTCTCCAAAAATGAAGTTATCCCCATAGTCTAGATTAAACTTGACTTTTTTCCTACGATAGTCTATCTCTGCTCCATATCTACTAAGAAAGTCCATCCCAAGAATGTTGTCAAAGTCCGGTATATTGAAGACAATCAAATCTACCATCATATCTCGGCTTTTAAGAGTTACTAACTCCCCCATTAAGACTTCATTGGTCACTACACCCTCACCATCAGGCAATTCAATCCTAATGGCTTGTTCTACTCTAATAGGCATTAACCTTAATCTTTTAATCATACCATAGGAGATGAATGAATGAGTAGCACCAGAATCAATCAAGGCATACAAGGGAGTAGCATGGAATAATAACTGACTAGTGACTGTTGAAGGGTTGGCATTTGCTTGCATCTGGGCCACATTATATACCCTGGCTGTCGTGCTTCCAATCGCAGTACCGTTCATGGCCAACCAGGGCAATCTCTAGCAATATGACCTGGCTGGTGGCATCTGAAACAAACATTGGTCCCCATTAGACATTCACCCCGATATCTTCTCTGACATTTCTTATAGTAACTGGCCTTACCGTTCCTTTGTTAGCCTTTTTTCTTCATGTCCTTCCTGTTGGCTTTAGGTAGGACTCCTTTCTTGCCTTTACCCTTATCGTCTTTTCCAACAACTTATTCTGCACTACTGGATTGGCCAAGCTGGAGAGGGCTACTTGCCACTGTTGGGGAAAGAGCTAATCTAGTCTCCTTCTGTAAGTACACCTCTGCTCTAATAGCTTTGGCAAGTACTTCACTACATGTTTGGGAGGGCTGATGACCCAACATAACATCTCTGGCGATAGTGGGATGAAGTCCCCCCACAAATCTCTCCAATCGGGTCTGTGGTGTACTGACCAGTGTGGGTGCAAACTTAGCCAAGGAATTGAACTTGATTGAATACTCTTTGACCGTCATATTTCCTTATTGCAGACTAATAAACTCTTGTAGTTTTGAGGATATCATGTCTGTTAGAGTAGATGCCCTAGAGCCAATCAATTATTGTAGAATTGACTCTTTGTAATAATGTTCATTAATCAATAAAAGGCATTTTATTCTATATCGCGTAAATCATTATTATTGCAATATGTATTGATATATGTCCTTAGAATGATAGAACCGTGACGAGGGTATCAAGTGTTTCAAATTTTGATAGTGAGAACCCTATGAGCACATATGGTGGCCATTCTAGAAACGTCCGTAGCCCCAGTATTATTCTAAAGTAAGGGCACAGATAATACGGTAAGGCTATCATAGTGTTGAACCACCCTATCAAAAGGCAATGGTTGATCTTACTTGTCAATGTTGTTTGGTGACAACCTGGTGCAACACATGAGTGCTTGCCTGCAGGCGATTACACCGCAGCAAGTTCACTGGACTGACCTACCAGAGGATTCCATATAGATGGTAACCCTAGTGTCTATGGAACAAATCCTCTAACGAATGGTGGTGCATGTGATCCTTAGACTTGAGATCACCGGAGCGCCTTGTGCACCGATTGGTGTAGTTTGACACTAGCCTAACGCAGTTCTTTTCATAGCTGTCAATACGGTGGTGATTGGCTGCATCAAGGAGTGTATCAAGACTATGGTGGATTGACAGAGGATTCATCACTCCCGGGCATGGGAGAAAGTTATCTCACGACGCAATTCAGTATATGGCAATGACACTAAAACTATGGCCACAGTGGGATTGAGTTGTTGCTCTATCCAGTTTATAATATGGGTCATTGGTCCAGAAACTGAATAAATAATATCGAGAGTAACCGAATGTTGACACTATTTCTATGCCTTCGTCTCGTCGAGATAACGTATGCCGAAAGGATCGAATTGCACGGTAACCATATCGCTGATGTAGCTACTTTGCTGAATCCAAATCTATCGGGTGGCCATGATGCCTTGCTAGGGGCCAATCTTGATCTGTGTATTAGTGAGACGATTAATTGGTGTTAATCGCGATACTATACAATGCCGATATGATGAGGAGCCTATGGGTCACATACATAGAAGATAATTTAAGATCCAAGAAGAAAGAAGGGTGTTTTCGTCTTTTAAGGCGAAATGGTATTTTGGTAATTTCACAGTGCAATTAAATTTGCTGAGGTCGTAGCCTTTATTTAATTTGTTAGAAAAATTAAATAAGTGAAATTACGTTTAAATGTGTGTTCGCACATATTTAAATATATTATCATTATTGTTAAATGTTAATATATATTTAAATATATATTAATTGATTTTAATTGAGATAATGATGGAAAATAAAATAAATCAAATTGGGAGTGTTTGGCAACATGGGGCGTTTGGGTTGGAGCCCAAGCCTATTTCGTATGGGATTAGGGCAACTTGATTATTTTACTATAAAAAGAAAAGTGTGTGTTAATTAATGGTATGAATTGATTTTTTCTTTGAAAAATAAAACACACAGCAGCCCTCTCTTTTCACTCCCACGGCCGAAACACTCTTAGCCTAAAATCAATTTCAATTGATTTGTTTTTCTTCTTAATCTTGAAGCCAAAGAGGATCTAGCAAATCCCTCTTTGGTTCTTTTGAGATTGTCTTCGTGTGGACTACGCAGGTTCAATCCTACACTTGGATCGGTAGCAAAACGTTCAAAGACAATCGTGGTGGAGCCTCCAAACGTGCGTATGGTTTCTAAACACAGATTATTAATTTCTGTAGATTCTTGCTTTAATATGAATTGTAAAATTACACCCTTGATCTTGGATCATGTAAACGGTCCTTGTATTTTATTTTATTTGTTTTCGCTGTATACGGGACCGTTTACTTATAATGTCTGCTGTCCGGTCCTACTCCTCAAACAATTCCTTGAACCCTGACCAAGTGAGAGTGGTGGTATTTTGAGTCTGCTCCATAAGCTTCCACCATGTCATAGCATCTCCTTTCAACAGGTACGTAGCATACCGGATCTTCTCTTGATCTGTCATAGGAAATAGAGCAGTAGCTTTCTCCACCAACTTGATCCATTGTTCTGCTACTACTGGATCATTAGTGCCGCTAAATTCTAGAGGCTAATGTTTACTTGAGAGGCCATAAATCGGTTCAATCTGCTTTGGAGCAACCATTGCTTATGGAGTACTCGTCCCTATTGCTTGACTTAGTACCACATTGGTTGTCACTGTTGTCACTGGAGTACTTGTACTTTCTGGTGGGGTTCTCCTTAAAGCTTTATTAACAACCTCTTGGATCATACGCTCCAATGTTACAACATCTAAACCCGGAGTGCTTGAAGTAGCAGCTGTTGGGTTAGGAGCTTCAGGTGTAGTTGGAACATCTTGTGCATTTGAAGCATCACTGCGACCTGGATCCATTCTCTTGGTTTTCCTCATATTTATTCCCTATCACAGTTACACATATAACGTTAATCATCTAATCAATCCTTACATAATCAGGTAAACATACTTACAGCGATTAGACAACTTGAGCAGAGAAACTTTACATGAGGGATACTGTCATCAACACTCATAAATGCCTGACTCCGAAATAGAAAAAATTTAAAACACCCCTTTTTAAAGCAACAAAATACTTGCTCTGATACCAAATGTAAAACCCCCCTCCAGTCAAGTATCCTCTGAATATCCCTCAATGAGAATCTCGAGGATACATGTCTGGAAAACGAGTTGTATTTAGAAAAAATATCGGTGTAATATCCAATACATGCATATAAAATGTCATGCAGGATCTAAACATATAATTTCAAAACTTTAAGAATTTATCCATAAAATACACATTCGAAACATATTTATAGGGTGGAATATTCCAAAAGGTGTTTCACAAATATTTATCATTTACATTATTTACATCAAGATAAAAACATCGAGATGACAATAAATCATCTCCCCTCACGTATAGCCCCGCTGTCTCTAGCATCCTTCGCTTTTGGTCTACCTGTAAAGCAATCAACAATAAAAGGGTGAGCACTAATCGCTCAGTAAGGAATGATCCATTTCATTCTAAATGTGCTATTTGATCTTTATTTAAACATATTTGGTAACACATCACTTATCTTTTACATCTAGGGATACTTGCCCTTTTACTTTATATATATATATATATTTTTTTTTCTATTTCATATGTCTTTCATCATTTTATCCCATGGCTATATAACATCAATGTGTACACATACAAATAAGTATGTAAACATCGTACACGCACATCACATGTCATGATATAACATCTAAAATCATCTAACATGAGCATAAATCATCGCATAATGTAAATAACATCATAACTCATGTAATGCTACTAAACGCATATGAACCATTTAATGTCTAGCCGATCGGACTTTTCTTAGCATCTTAAGCACTTCATATCATCTAGCCTCAAATTCATCTAGAGCTCATATCATCGGGAGGTGTGCTTACACGTTATTTAGCATCTAAAGCATATATTTATCTTTCCTCAACCCGTATACGAGGATATGCTTACGCGTTTCCCATCATGTCTATATGAATCTCTGTTAGAGTCATGAAAGTGACTCTATTTTGGTGATAAAAATACCCCATTTGTGATTAAATTGAAGTATATTGAGACAATTAAAGAATTTATGAATTTATTCATGAAAATCGCTTCCTAATAATTTTTCTTATGAATTTAACATGTTTGGAATGATTTTGGAAAGTATATGAGTTGATATTAGGTTGTGGTTTATGGATTAAGGGTGATTTTGTCTCATTTATGCTGTTTAGGGGGTAAAATGTCATGTTTTAAAGGGCTGATTTTGTCACTTTTCAATTATGCAGGGACTAAACTGAAATTTTGTAGTTTATTCTATAAAACAAAATTTCAGATCGCGTGAACAAGGAGGCCGCCATCCATAGAGTTTTCCGGCGACCCTTCATCTTCCACCACCACGACCCTTCGTCTTCCATTTCCGGCGACTCTTCGGCTTCCTCGACCACAGATCACCATCATCCCTTCATCACCACCGTGAGCCAACCACCACGCCGCGACGCGCTGCTCTGCTCTTCCGGCCAGTTTTGGCCGTTTTTTTTGATGACTTTCCAGCTCCCCAAGGGTAGATCTTCATTCCCCATAGGCCGGATCTACACTTCCCTGCTTCGCCACGAAAACCGTGGAATCCGTGATTTTGCCGCCGCACCTCTTTTCATCTTCCAGGCCAGATCCTGCTCATTTCGGCGACTTCTCACCTCCCCAGGACCTGATCTGAACTCCCCATCACCAGAGCTTTCCATCGGTACCTTCGGATCCCATTTCCGCCACCGTTTTCTGGAGACCCGCCGGAAAATTAACGTGGCGAGAACCGCGGCTGTTCGTATTCGCTGCATCCGTTGGTCGTTTTTGCCCATTTTTCACACCATATCGCTGTCGGTTACCTCCTCTCCGCCATGGTGAGCTCCGTTTCCACCGTTTCGGCCTCCGTCATCACCATCATGAGCGGCTAAGCTCCCGGTTGTCTGTTGCGGCATAGGCGAGATCGGGATTGACTCCACGACTCTCCTCATCAGCTCTCGACTAGTTGGATGAGCCCGATTTTAGGACATTTGGTAGTATTGTGCTTCAGATTATATTTGTTTTCGTTTCATGTTTGATTTCGATACTTTAATATGATTTGAACATAATTTGTGATGAATATTGTTGTCCATTATGATTTAATGTTTTCATAGAACTTGCTGAATGATAAACGTTGGTTTGAAATAATTAAATGATGAATATTGCTTTTCATTACTTCGCATCGATTGTAATTGAGTTGTGTTCGGATTTAATGTAATTTCTACTATTGTTGCGTTTATTGTGAAGTTGGTTGATTGAATTTTACGTGTTGACAAATTGTATTTGTTAATCGCGTACCAACTAGTGGTATTGCCTTGTAGCGTTTATCGATGTTCAATGATAGTCTTTAACCAATCGAACTTGAGTGATCGGGTGAGACAGGATAGATTATACCTAGAGTGTCGAGAAACCATTTCATTGATTTACCTTGCCTTGTAGGTTTAGGGGATTATAGAGGGTGGAGGAGAATTGTGTGAGTCGGTCTCGTGTCGAACCAAAACCGTAACGGCAACATTTTTATTATAAAGTTTTTATTAGTTTTAATTGCACTATTTCATTATTTGCATTTAGTCTATTTAGTTTCATTAATCCATTGCCAATTTCATTTCCGCTACTTAAAATACATTAGGTTGTTAGTCTTGCTCCCAGTGGATTCGATCCTGCTTACCGCTACTACGGTATTTAGGTTTAATTTTTAGACTGTGACGATCGGTCTAACAATCTCTAACATCTTATGGCATGTAAATACATATTTTGGTGAGCTTAATACTTTTAATTCATCTATGGATTATCAATCCATTTACATTACCTCTTGCTCACATACATCATCTTAAAACATGTATTACATTACATCTTCATGCCATTTCATAACATTAATCATGCATTGACATCATGACCATGTATATATTTCAAAGATCATCTAACTAATGGGTAAACATTAGTACATGGCATAATTACAATCATAAGAATTGATCATGTTCAATCTTAAACTTTAATAACCAGTTTATACTTCAAGCCATTTTCCATCCATTTATCAAACGAATTGGCTCTTGGCATAAACATAAAAGTTATAGGTCTGTATCTTAGCTTTCTAATGCTTCAAGAATAATCTCATTTCAATGTTTATAACTCAAGTTATGGTCGAAATACTGAAGCAGGGTTAACAAAACCCCTAAGCTCACTAAATCCGAATTTTCATATTAACTATGCCACATCAATTCCTATTGACATTAACCAATAGGTCAACTTGTGGATCAAATAAACCTCCCCTTAATAGTCTTTAACATCTTAAAGGAAGTGTAAAATCTCATTCCCATAATCATCAATTATTGCTATAACATTGTAAGCTAATGCAAACAACACCTCAACACTTATAATAGCAACCATTCAACACTATGTGGCCTCCAATACTACAAGTTTTGCCACAATCAGCATCCATACTTCATTTTCTTCAATCAAACATAACAACTCATAAAACATAAATAGCAATAACTTCATGTATAATGAATTCAAAGCAATAAGTAGAATAAATGAGTCCAACTACACTTGCCGTCAACTAATTTTATGCCTTAAAGCCTTAATTTAAGGTTTCATAAAAATCTACAAACCCTAGCATAAACCCTAAAGTCATGGGAGGTTCTTCCTTACCTTTTTAAAGACTTCCTCCAACAAATCCTTTGCCTTTGACTTCTTTTACACCTTAATCCTACATATATAACATTATACCTCAACATCTACCTCAAATCTTCAAATCAAATCAAAACTAAAGTTTTTAATCCTTACCTTAAACCCTTCAAATTGAAGATCCAAGGCTCCTATCTTGTTCTCCATGAAAAAATAAGCAAAACTCCTTTAAAACTTAGAGAAAGAAAGCTTGTTTCATGGAAGATTTGAGAGAAAAGGGAAGAAATGTTGAAGAAAAGCTCTCTCCCTTGGCTTGAACGAATTTCATCTCATTTATAGGAAAATATTTCATTTATTTTCTAAAATTATGCCATTGGCCCAATTATTTTAGTTGTATAACTCATAAGTCCTTAATTCTTCATATAAGGGCATTTTGGTCATTTCACACTAGACATAATTATTACTTAATTAATGCCATTAAATGCAATGAAGCCTACTCATCCTTGACTTTTTCAATGCTTATCCATAGGCAAAATGACCATTTCACCCCTAATGCCTTTCTATAGGATAATTGATTCATATCGTTCCAAATGAATCGACTATTTTGCCCTTAGTTAGATTTTATGCTTTTTAAAATAAAATTAACATCTAAAGGACTATTTCGAGTTAGGAACATACCTTTGACATCTTGGGTATTACATTTTTCAGGTTTTTAGGCATTGAAATGATGATTCCGCACGTACAATAATGACTCGAGACTTTGGAGACATTGGAGTTCGAATCATAATTAAAAGAATGAAGAAGTAAGGATTTCAAGATGGCGCCACGACAAAAGAGATAAGAAAAATGGCATGTTTTGGACATAAACTTCACGCCGCGGTAGGAGATTTCTTGTGCTGTGGTGTGATCAGGATTTTGTCGAAGGAGTTTTACATGGGAGATTGGCACCGCGGTGTCACAAAACCATGCCATAGCGCGTTTAGGGAAGGCATTTAAAAATATAATTAATATAACCCCAAATCAATTTTATTGTATTCCTAAAGTACCCTTAGTGATCCAAAAACTATAAATAGGATTGTGTAACTTTATTTTTGGGACTTTTTAACTTTGGTTGTTGGGAAACCGTTAGAGGCAAGGAGAGGAGATCTCACTTAGGGTTTCATCATCTTCTTCTTATACTACATGTCTTTGAAGATTTTGAGGTTCGATTTTCCAATGACTATGTGTAACTATGTTCTTTTCTAAGGATCCAATGTAGCTTAATATGAGGATTTTATGTTACAATTGACTCTATTTGTTTTATCAATCCAATATAATTTTGGTTTCATTCATTGTGCTTAGTTTAGTCTTTAATTGATATTATTGGTTGATCGCATTTAATGTGAATTAATTGATTGTATGAGATAAGGTTAGGTAGATGCCATATGCCAACTTTGAGTAGCTCTCTTGAACGAATGATTTGTGTTTGTGCACACGCTTTGTCAAATGCAAATTGGTTCTTAATTTTAAGTGCTTTTTGTTCTTGACGGATTTTTAATTATTAGGCCAGAAGACACTTGGTTAAATCTAGACGTTAAACGGTGGTACCTTAATAACGGAAGGACGAACCCTAGAAATTGGATTGAAGCAACAATATATTGATTAGTAACATAAAATTGGATTATTACGGTGAAATTAGATACCTAAGTTTTGGTTCATTGGTTTTTAAATCAGTTGTTTTTTAGAATTCTTATTGTTTATTCAGTGTTAGTTTATCTTTATTTTTGCTTAGTTTAAGTCACCAGTTCTTTAAATTGTTTGATTTTACTTGTTTTAGTTAAGACATAGTATATTGGGATTAATTGAATGCTTAAAAATCTTTGTGGGACGACACTCGTATTTGCATATTAGACTACATAGCGATTCGTGCACTTGCGAGTTGTTTTCATTCAATAGTTATTTCTAAAGTTGGTTTACTTGATCACTTTCTCATGAAGTTGAAGGTAGGAACACATGAAAGGTGCAATGGATGCCAACACTTTGAGTTCATAGGTTTGCATTGTAAGCCTTTTTTTGAGAATTTTTAATAAACTTGAAGTAGATGATCGAGTAATGCTAGCCTTACTCACTCTTCTTACTCACTTCTCTTACTCACTTTTGTTAAAATGTTAGCCTTATCCACTTTTTCACTTTTTTAACAAAGGTGAGTAAGAGAAGTGAGTAGGGAGAGTGAGTAAGGCTAGCATTATTCATGAAATTCCCCATCAATTTATTTTAAAAGGTGAAGGAAATATGCCAACTCTTTTAGGGTAATGGATGGGATAGTTGTAGGAGAAAAATAAGAGTGTTCAAGCATTAAGAGTTAGCCATTTTATATATGTCATATATCGACAATAGGGTTTATTGCATCAAAGAATGAAGAGTTGTATAAAATGGCAGTTAAAGGCATTGAACGGCTCTTCTCTCAAATCTCAAAAAGGAAAGCAGTAAGTTGACTGAAGATAGCATAGAAAAATATATTGTCGACTTTAAATATTCAAGAGCAATGTGTAGTTAGTAAATGTAGTCAAATATCGACTCAAGATCCACATGTGACACAAACGAAGAGTAGACCAAAATATGATGAATGAAATGTTAGCAGCATTGGCAAATTAAATAGCTCAAAATAGGCTTCTTGAAGTCAAAGAAAACGAAAATGCACACTGTGAAAATTACAAGGACACGATAAACGAAATTGTCCGCGAGTTTTGAATAGACAAAGTACACAAATTGATGATCCAAGTAAGTGAATTGACAGTAATAAAAATGAATAAATTAATTTTTTTTATTATTTAATTTCTTAGATTATTTGTACTACAATAATTTTCTTTATTTTGAATATTTAGCTTTTGCTAGTGAGGAGGTAGCAAACCTATGTTAGGAGTAGGGATGTAGCTAGAAGTGGAATATAGAGAGGTCAAAATTGGAAGAATAATACAATTTTAAATTAAAATAAGCACAAGTTTTGTATTATAAAATTCTCAATAACTACTATATTTATAATTGTTCGTGAGGATTTCATCTTTTAAAAGTATTGTATAATGACTTCATTATCAATACTATCAAATACATTTTTCTCTATATACACAACTAAACTGTCATTCAACCATTGATCACTCATTCTATTTCGCAAAAGATTATTCAAAACATTCATTTTTGAAATGCACTCTCTACACTCAGGGACGGAGGGAGGGGGGTCAAGGAGGGTCAGATGACCCTCCTTAAGTTTTAAAAATTATTGACAAGTTTTACAAATTTACCCCTAAATAAAAAGTGAATTAAAAAAAAAATTCAAATCCATCAAATAAGTTAAACTCTCATTTTTCTTTTTGGGAAACTAAACATTCTCTACTTCCCAAAATTGTTCTTTCTCTATTACCCATAACTAATTTAACAACCTAGGTTTCAATTTTTTTCTTAAATTTTTAATTATTTATCCACACAAATGTAGTTTTCTTCCACCTATCAAGCTGATAAGCCCCTTTTTTCTTCAATTTGTCATGTAATTGGCCGATTTTGTGTTGTTTTATTATGGAGAAGATAGGTTCTTGGGACCACATTGTTTTACCCATTTTTATATTTGTTATAAAATAGTGTTTGATTCAAATGAGAGTTGAATTTAATTGTTTTATAAGTGTCATGAAAATGTGGATTTAATTGTACAAGTATTTGGTTATTTCAATAAATTTTTTTACACATATCAATTCAATTTTAGCCAATGTATATAGTGTAAGATCTATTTTAAAAAATATTACATTAAGATCTATTTCAATTCAATTTCTATTACTTTAATTTATTTTTTATTAAAGTATTTCCATTAGTTTATTTGTTTGATGAAATTAGCATTGATTCTATCTGTTGCCATTGCTAGTGTAGAGAGAACATTTTCAAAAATGATTTTTTTGAATAATCTTTTGTGAAATAGAATGAGTGATCAATAGTTGAATTGAATGATAGCTTAGTTGTGTATATCGAGAAAGATGTATTTAATAGTATTGATAATGAAGTCGTTATACAATACTTTCAAAAGATGAAATCCTGTTAGAGACAATTATAAATATGTTAGGTAATGAGAATTTTATAAATACAAAACTTGTGCCTATTTTAATTTAAAATTGTATTATTCTTCCAACTTTGACTTACCTCTATTTCATTTCTGGCTACGTCCATGTCTACACTAGTAGTGGCAACAAATAGAATCAGTGCTAAATTCATCAAACAAATAAACTAATGGAAATACTTTAACAAAAAATAAATTGAAGCGATAGAAATTGAATTGAAATAGATCTTCATATAATATTTTTTAAAATAGATCTTACATTATAGGCTAAAATTGAATTGATATGTGTAAGAATATCTATTCAAATAACCAAATACTTGTACAATTAAATCCACATTTTCATAACACTTATAAAACAATTAAAGTTAACTCACATTTGAATCAAACACTATTTTTATAACAAATATAAAAATGGGTAAAACAATGTGGTCCAAAGAACCCATCTTCTTCATAAAAAAAACAACACAAAATCGGCCAATTACATGACAAATTGAAGAAAAAAAGGGCTTATTGGCTTGATTGGTGGGAGAAAACTACATTAATGTGGATAAAAAATTAGAAATTTAAGAAAAAAATTTAAAGTGAGAATTTATAATCCACAAGAACGGAAGTTAGACCCTAGAACTATTAGTGCATATTTCATTAACTATGTTGAGAAATCTAAGGGATACAAGTTTTATTGTCCAAACCATTCCACTAGAATTGTTGAATCAAGAAATGCCAAATTTCTTCAGAATGACGTGGTAAGTGGGAGTGATCAACTTAGAGACTTAATCTTTGAGAAAATTGATGTTTCAGATAACGCTCCTACATTAAGTAAAAGATTGGTTGTTCATCCAATCATTCAAAGTTCACGTTCAGCTGAGATTGTTTTAGAAGATCATTTTGAATAACCTCCACTGTAGGAGAAACAACCACTTGTGCAACAGTCTCAACAAGAGACTGTTGATACAACATTAATGAGGTATACTAGAACAAAGAAATCGACAATTCCTATTGATTATGTTACTGTATCTGTAAGAGTCTGACTAAGACATTGGTGTTGAAGATGACCCAGATACATTTTCACAAGCTATGGAAAGTAGTAAATCTAAGTTGTGGTATAATGCTATGATTGACGAGATGAATTCTATGGTAGAAAATAAAGTTTGGGACCCTGTTGAGTTGCTAGCTAGAAGGAAACCTTTTGGTTGTAAATGGATATTTAAAACCAAGAGAGATTCATTGGGCAACATTGAGAGATAAGATATTAGGCTTGTTGCCAAAGGGTTCATGCAAAGGGAAGGAATTGGTTACAAAGAGACATTTTCTAGTTTCTAAAACGGATTCCTTGTGCATCATCATAGCATTAGTTGCCCATTTAATTTCGACTTACATCAAATGGATGTGAAAACTTTCCTAAATGGAGATTTGGAGGAAGAGGTTTATATGAAACAACCTAATGGGTTCATTTCAAGTGATGGTGAGCATTTGGTATGCAAGCTCAAGAAATCCACTTATGGACTTAAAGAAGCCTCCCGAAAGTGGTGTTTAAGATTTGATAACGTTATCTCTTCATTTGATTTTGTAGAGAATGTTATGGATCAGTGTATATACCATAAGGTTAGTAGGAGCAAAATCATCTTTCTTGTGTTATATGTAGATAATATTCTGCTTGCAACCAATGATTTGGGTTTGCTGCATGAGGTGAAACAATTTCTCTCTCAACCTTTTAGTATGAAAGATATGGGTGATGTTAGAGTAGATGCCCTAGAGCCAATCAATTATTGTAGAATTGACTCTTTGTAATAATGTTCATTAATCAATAAAAGGCATTTTATTTTATATTGCGTAAATCATTATTATTGCAATATGTATTGATATATGTCCTTAGAATGGTAGAACCGTGACGAGGGTATCAAGTGTTTCAAATCTTGATAGTGAGAACCCTATGAGCACATATGGTGGCCATTCTAGAAACGTCCGTAGCCCCAGTAATATTCTGAAGTAAGGGCACGATAATACGGTAAGGCTATCATAGTGTTGAACGACTGTTGAAAGGCGGAGTGATCTCACTTATCGGGGGTTGTTTGGTTTGGTGACAACCTGGTGCAACACATGGGTGTTTGCTATAGGCGATTACACCGCAGCAAGTTCACTAGACTGACCCACCAGAGGATTCCATATGGATGGTAACCCCAGTGTCTATGGAATAAATCCTCTAATTAATGGTGGTGTATGTGATCCTTAGACTTGAGATCACCGGAGCGCCTTGTGCACCGATTGGTGCAGTTTGACACTAGCCTAACGCAGTTCTTTTTAGAGTTGTCAATACGATTGTGATTGGCTGCATTAAGGAGTGTATCAAGACTATGGTGGATTGACAGAGGATTCATCACTCCCGGGTACGGGAGAAGTTATCTCACGACGCAATTCAGTATATAGCAATGACACTAAAATTGTGGCCACAGTGGGATTGAGTTGTTGCTCTATCCGGATTATAATATAGGTCATTGGTCCAGAAACTAAATACATAATATCGAGAGTAACCGAAAGTTGACACTATTTCTATGCCTTCGTCTCGTCAAGATAACGTATGATGAAAGGATCAAATTGCACGGTAACCATATCGTTGACAGGTAGCTATTTTGCTGAATCGAATCATCGGGTGGCCTATGATGCCTTGCGCTAGGGGCCAATGTTCTCTGTGGTATTAGTGAGACGATTAATTGGTGTTAATCACGATACTATACACTACCGGTATGATGAGGAGCCTATGGGTCACACACATAGGAGATAATTTAAGATCCAAGAAGAAAGAAGGGCGTTTTCATCTTTTAAGGCGAAAGGGTATTTTGGTAATTTCACAGTGCAATTAAATTTGCTGAGGTCATAGCCTTTATTTAATTTGTTAGAAAAATTAAATAAGTGAAATTACATTTAAATGTGTGTTCGCACATATTTAAATATATATTATCATTATTGTTAAATGTTAATATATATTAATTGATTTTAATTGAGATAATGATGGAAAATAAAATATCAAATTGGGAGTGTTTGGCAACATGGGGTGTTTGGGTTGGAGTCCAAGCCTATTCCATATGGGAATAGGGCAACTTGATTATTTTACTATAAAAAAGAAAAGTGTGTGATTATTCAATTAATTGATTCACTGTTCATTCTCTTTGAAAAAACACAGCAGCCCCTTTTGAGAAACACTCCCACGGTAGAAACACTTTTGCTTAGAAATCAATTCAATTTGATTTCCTTTCTTCTCAATCTCAAAGCCAAAGAGGATCTAGCAAATCCCTCTTCGGTTTTTTTGTGATTGTCTTCGTGTGGACTACGTGGGTTCGATCCTACACTTCGATCGGTAGCAAAATATTCGTTGACAAATTTGGAGGAGCCTCCAACGTGCGTTTGTTTTCTTTAAACTTAGATTTATTTTTCCTGTAGATTTTATTTTAATATGAATTGTAAAATTATACCCTTGATCTTGGCTCATGTAAATGATCTCTATATTATACTTGTTTTGTTTATGCTGCGTATATGGGACCGTTTACTAACAGGTGAGGCATCTTATGTCATTGGCATTAAGATTTATAGGGATAGTTCTCAACATGTTTTGGGACTATTTCAAGAAAACTATATTAATAAAATTCTTGAGAGGTTTAGGATGAAGGATTGTTTACCCAATGTTGCACCCATTGTTAAGGGTGATATGTTCAATTTGAACCAATGTCCTACACTTGAGATTGAAAAGGAACAAATGAAAACCATTCCTTATGCTTCAACTGTTGAAAGCCTAATGTATGCTTAGGTTTGTACCAGACCTGACATTGCTTTTGCAGTTGGGATGTTAGGAAGATATCAAGACAATCCAGGTTTAGATCATTGGAAAGCTGCAAAGAAGGTCATGAGATATCTTAATGGGACTAAAAATTTCATGCTTACATATAGATGATCCGTCATTTTGAAAGTCGTGGGATATTCAGACTCAGACTTCTCTGGCTATGTTGATTCTCAAAAATCAACATCCAGATATGTTTTTATGCTTGCTGGAGGTGCTATATCTTAGAGAAGTGCCAAACAATTTTTGGTTGCCCCTTCTACCATGGAAACTGAGTTTGTTTCCTGTTCCGAGGCTACTATATAGGGTATTTGGTTGAGAAGTTTCATTTATGGGCTTGGAGTTGTTAAGTCTATCTCTAGGCTGATAAGGTTGTATTGTGACAATTTAGCTGATGTGTTTCTTTGCTAAGAACAACAAGAGTATAAGTTGAAGTAAACACATCGACATTAAGTACTTAGCAATAAGAGAGCACATTAAAGCCAAAGAAGTGCTCATTGAACACATAATACCGAGCAGGTGATTACTAATCCTTTGACAAAAGACATGCCCTCAAAGACGTTCAAGGATCATGTAGTTCAAATGGGACTACATCTCAATTTGTCACTTTCAGAGGTAATACTTTCATTCTCT
This sequence comes from Pistacia integerrima, assembly GCA_026225825.1. NCBI lineage: Eukaryota > Viridiplantae > Streptophyta > Magnoliopsida > Sapindales > Anacardiaceae > Pistacia > Pistacia integerrima. Next base: position 15,402,301 of record CM047743.1, on the reverse strand, counting down.
GAAACTTTGTATTTTAGTTTGTTTTCTCTTTTAAGTTGTATACATCTTGGTTAGAGAATAACAAACATTTTGAAGAACCTAGAACAAACATTTGAGGTTTGTTCATAAAATAATATTCCACTTTTAAGCGTTTATTTAGAAAGATAAAATTTACATAGTAATACTTGTTTAAAAAAGGACGTACCGCTATGATTCATGCAATCTATTTTTTTGATTAAACATAAAGAATATAAAACTATTATGTTGTGGATTTGTTTAATAAAAGTTTGGACCAAGTGGGAGAATGTTAGAATTTTAATTAATTAAAATTCATTTACTGATTGGTCCCTACACTTTTAATAATTTGTAGTTTTAGTAAATGGGTAACTATTGAGCAGTTACATACGGTTAATTTCCATGGGCATTTGTCTTTCCATCAAAGACAACTGCATATATAATGGGAGAGGTTTCAAGTCCTCGTTAACGCAATTTTAACCCAAAGACCATTGCATTGGAAATTGCAGTTAATTGGAAGACTCTGTAAAACTTTCAATAGACAAAAGTGTGAATCCAAATTTGATATTTTACAACTGATGTTATGGCGGGAGGTTAGTATTAAAATTAAATTACTTCCGCAATATTCCATAAATGTTTATAATATATGTGTAATTGAAAATTGTGAATATATACATATGTTGATGGAATTGAAAACTTACATTTGGTCCTGAAATTTACTCTTAATCTCAAGTTGATTAAAGCTTGAGAGAACAATATAAAGCTATGATAATACCAAAGCTAAAATAGTCTCTAAATCCATTGATATAGAATCATAATCTTCATATATTAAGAAAATTTATTCTAGCATTTTAATTATTAAAGAAATTATCCTAACAAAATAGTCATATACTGTTAGTAAACGGTCCCGTATACGCAGCTGAAACGAAAAATAAAATAACAGGATCGTTTACATGAGCCAAGATCAAGGGTATGATTTTAACAATTTATATTAAATAAAATCTGCATAAATATACAACATGAGTTAAGAGAAACAAACGCACGTTGAAGGCTCCTCCAAATTTGTCGTCGAACGTTTTGCTACCGATCCAAGTGTAGGATCGAACCTTCGTAGTCCACACGAAGACAATCTTAAAAGAACCAAAGAGGGATTTGCTAGATCCTCTTTGGCTTCAAGATTAAGAAGAAAAAAGAAAATCAATTGAATTGATTTTGGCACACCAAAGTTACTGCCGTGGGAGTGTGTTATCAAAGAGTGGCTTCTGTGTGTATTTTGTTTTACAAAGAAAAACTCTTAATTAAAATCACACACACTTTTCCTTTTATACTTAAAAAACAATTTGCCCTAATCCCATACGGAATAGGCTTGGGCTCCAACCCAAACGCCCCATGTTGCCAAACACTCCCAATTTGATTTATTTTAATTTTCATCATTATCTCAATTAAAATCAATTAATATATATATTTAAATATATATTAACATTTAACAATAATGATAATATATTTAAATATGTGCGAACACACATTTAAACGTAATTTCACTTATTTAATTTTTTCTAACAAATTAAATAAAGGCTACGACCTCAAAGAAATTTAATTGCACCGTGAAATTACCAAAATACCCTTTCGCCTTAAAAGATGAAAACGCCCTTCTTTCTTCTTGCATCTTAAATTGTCTTCTATGTGTGTGACCCTTAGGCTCCTCATCATATTGGCAGTGTATAGTATTGCGATTAACACCAATTAATCGTCTCACTAATACACGCACCAAGATTGGCCCCCTAGCAAGGCATCATGGCCACCCGATAGATTCGGATTCAAGAAAGTAGCTACCGTCAACGATATGGTTACCGTGCAACCGATCCTTTCATCATACGTTATCTCGACGAGACGAAGGCATAGAAATAGTGTCAACCTTCGGTTACTCTCGATATTATTTATTCGGGCCTGGACCAATGACCCGTATTATAAATCCGGATAGAGCAACAACTCAATCCCACCGTGGGCCACGCTTTTAGTGTCATTGCCATATACTGAATTGTGTCGTGAGATAACTTTCTCCCGTACCCGTGAGTGATGAATCCTCTGTCAATCCACCATAGTCTTGATACACTCCTTGATGCACCCAATCACCACCGTATTGACACTTCTAAAAGAAGCTGCGTTAGGCTAGTGTCAAACTATACCAATCGGTGCACAAGGCACTCCAGTGATCTCAAGTCTAAGGATCACATGCACCACCATTCGTTACAGGATTTGTTCCATAGACACTGGGGTTACCATCCATATGGAATCCTCGGTGGGTCAGGGTCAGTGAACTTGCCGTGGTGTAATCGCCACAACAAACACCCATGTGTTGCACCAGTTGTCACCAAACAACCTTGACAAGTGAGATCGGGCCACCGCCTTTCGACAGGTCGTTCAACACTATGATAGCCTTACCGTATTATCTGTGCCCTTAGTTCGTAATAATATCTTGGGGCACGGACGCTTTCTAGAATGGCCACCATATGTGCTCATAGGGTTCTCACTATCAAGATTTGAAACACTTGATACCCTCGTCACGGCTCTACCATTCTAAGGACATATATCAATACATATTGCAATAATAATGATTTACGCGATATAGAATAAAATGCCTTTTATTGATTAATGAACATTATTACAAAGAGCCAATTCTACAATAATTGATTGGCTCTAGGGCATCTACTCTAACAATCTCCCACTTGCACTATAGCCAATCATTCATGCCCTCAACACTGAATGACCCAAGTGCCTGCACTATAGCCAGTCATTCATGCACTCAACATTGAATGACCCAAGTGCCCATCATGCTTCTGCTACAACAGAAACTTTAATAGTGGGTTGGTAGGTATTCTGCAAATCTGCACATTCCCTTTCATATCAATCCTTCAGATCAGATTGAATCAACTACGTAAGTGTTTGGATTACTGGTGAGACCATGATTCCTCAGCCACAACAATGGCTCCATTGTTATCGCAGACTATACTGGATTAGCAATGCTTGAAATCACATCAAGTTCAGTAATGAACTTCTTGATCCAAACCGCCTACACGGTTGCATTAAATAATGCATTACACTTAGCATCAATTGTAGAATCCACTGCAAAGACACCAATTTGAGCTCTGCTCACCGCAGCTTATATTGAGACAAAATGTGTAATCCCAAATTGCGAACTATAATCATCCTTTTCCCTCGCTTGGAAATAGCGTCACGGTATTCTCTTACTGAGCTCATCTTTCCTCCATAATCCAAGAATATATATTCTTAAGCCCTTTTCAAGCACTTAAGAATGTCCATTGACACTCACCCAAAGGTCATTCACTTGGATTTAGTTGATATCTTCTACTAGTGCCGAATGCACATAAGACATCAATCTAAGTACATAACATATTGCTCACTTGAGCCTCGATTGACATCCACTACAAATGCCGAATGCACATTAGATATCAATCAACATATAAGATGGATCCACTTGCTAAAGCATGTGGGATCCTCTTCATTCTATCTCTCTCATTGTGTGGTTAAAGACACATATCCTTATAGAGATAGACACCATATGCCATCGAAGAAATCCCTTCTTGGATTTTTCTATACCGAATGTGTTCAAGACCTTGTCTATGTACTTTGACTTAGTTTGAGCAACCTACACGATCTATCACGATAGATCTTTATTCCAAGGATGTAGTCTTTCCCTAAGTCCTTCATGGAGAAGCACTTGGATAACCAAGTCTTTACCGATGCAAGTTCGGTATACCATTCCCGATCTATTGTATGTCATCGACATATAATACTAGGAATGCTACGCGCTCCCCACTCACTTTCTTGTAAACACAGGTTCATCTTCGTTCTTAATAAAACCGAATTCTTTTATGGCTTCATCAAAACGAATGTTCCAGCTCCTTGAAGCTTGCTTGAGTCCATAAATGGATCTCGCAACTTGCATACCTTATCGCCTTGACTATCAAGAACGAAACCATCAGGTTGTGTCATATACACATCCTCCCTCAAGGTTTCCGTCAGAAAGCGCTTTGACATCCATTTGCCAAATCTCATAGTCATGATATGCAAGAATTGCAAGCATAATCCGGATGGATTTAATCATGGCAACCGGCGAAAAGGTTTCTTCATAGTCAATGCCATGAATTTGTTTGAAACCTTTGGCAACCACCGTGCTTTATAAGTATGCACGTTGCCATCCATGTCGCTTCTTCTTGAAGACCCATTTACACCCTATGGGTTTTACCCCTTCAGGTGGTTCCACCAGAGACCACACTTGGTTCTGGTACATGGAGTCCATCTCAGATTTCATGGCTTCAAGCCATTTAACGGAATCTGGATCCGATATAGTGTCTTCGTAGGTTCTGGGTTCATCGTCTTGGTAGACTAGTATGTCACCATGTTGAGTCACGAGATAACCGTATCTCTCGGGCTCATGGCGTACTCTCCCAGATCTACGTAGCTCCTGTGCTACTTGAGGTAGTTCACTTTGATCCACAAGTTGTGGAGTAACCTCCTCATGATGCTCAACCACTTCCTATGGCACATCATTCCGTCCTTCGTCTAGTTTATCCTGTGGTCCTAGAACTTTATTAAGTTCTACTTTTCTCCCACTAGTACTTCTTAGAAAATATTCATTTTCTAGGAAGACACCAGATCGAGCAATAAAAAATTTTGTGCTCTTTTGGGTGGTAGAAATAGTATCCATGGGTCTCCTTTGGATACCCCACAAATATACATTTATAGGATTTTGGGCCCAGCTTGTTCGAAGTCAATTTCTTAACATAAGCTTCGCAACCCCAAATCCTTAGATAAGACAAGTTGGGCTTTCGCCCCCTCCATAGCTAATATGAAGTCTTATCTACAGACTTTGACGGCACACGGTTCAAAACGTGAGTCGCAGTCTCTAGGGGATAACCCTAGAACGATGTAGATAAATCACTAAAACTCATCATGAACCTAACCATATCAAGTAAGGTCTTGTTCCTCCTTTCCGACACTCCTTTGTGTTGGGGTGTATAAGGAGGAGTGAGTTGTGATACTATCCCACATTCCTTCAGGTATGTTTAGCTCAACTTGCCAAAGTTGGCATAGTAGTCATTTTGAGATTATCCTTGTTGTCTTTCTTAAGAACATATTATTATGAACCAGTCCCATAAAGAATATTATTTATACTCAAGGACAATAATCCATTAGTAAACTAATATTCTCATTTGTCCTATGTGGACACAGAAATATATAATTTCTAGAAACTGAAGAAAAACCATAATAATCCACAAGTTCCAAGAAACAAGTCCATCGGCTAAATCAGACGATAAGATCCTAGAGCAAATGTAAAGAAGACGTGCTTCATTTCCAACTGGTAGGTCCACCTCTCCCTGGCGAGCAATCTACTCTACCGTAGTTCCTACACATCAATCAAATGTGAGTACCACATCTTGTGTCAACTAGATGTTTACGGGAGAAGTTAATCTCAATAACGTACCTGACGAAGAAGTAACATCCTTCTTCCCTTTTGCTAGGAAGGCCTTGCAATGTTTCCTCCAGTGACTGGGATTCCCACAGTGAGGACAAACGCCTTTCCTTTTTGCAACAGTTCTTTCCATCAACTTCTGAGCCCTTTCCTTTTCACTTGAGTTGGCTTCAACCAACGTCAATGTTTCTGACATTTTCATGCCTCCCGACTCAAGAGTCTTCAACAAATCCAAGCTCGGAAAGGGTATTCTTCTTATCTTCCTCAATAAAGTCATAGACAAATTGAGAATAAGAATCCGGTAATGACTGTAATATTAGGTTTATTGCTAAACCTTCTCTAAGTCCACATCCCAAAATCTCAAGCTTGTTCATATACTCGATCCACTTGAGTATATGATCGCCAATTTTGGTACCCTCTTCCATCCTACATCTGAATAACGACCGAGACACCATATGCTTCTCATTTCTTCGAAGAAAATGAAGAATAGAAGCTAAATCCATTTTCGCACGCTTTGCAGTAATGGTGCCATTGATGCAAGCACAATGTATCTAGTCATTTCGCTTTTTGCATCATGTGTATGCTTCACATATACATACCCAGTCTCATGGATAGAACTATCAGCAGCTCTGGTGATAGAGCTTGCTCAATGGTGTATAATCTATCGCTTGACTGAAGTATATTATTTATACTTCTATACCAAACCAACGAAATTTTCACCATTCCATTTCTCTCCCGTCGATGATTTGTCACAGTGATGTTGGGATCATTTTGCTCAAATTTAAGTGAATCTACAAGTGCGTAAAAAGTAACCGTTATTACCATGTTCATTATTATTGTTTAATATGGTCTTTTATTAAACGAAGCTCCCACTATTTTACTCAAGCCAATAGCCCTCACTATTAACTCAGGAAAGCCCGTTGACTTTCCTAGTGGACCGAGATCCCATCCTCGCCCATTTCAAACCTTCGCTTTGGCGAACAAGCCAAAATGAGTTGATTAGGTAGGCCAACAAACTTAATCCACACCAGTTGATAGCTCCCACTATCAACCTCAAATGTGAGAAAGCCAACAAGCCAATCACACAATCCAATGGAAAGTACATGCCATCGTCCTCAAGTGTGATTCTCAGTATCAGTAGAGTGGACACTACATGTCACCACGTACACACAATATGTGTACTGCTCTACTATGCCTATGACGCGTGTTTATCAACCTTCGCTTTGGCGAACAAGCAAAACCGTCATTTTAAGTCGACTCCCATCACCATTAAGGAAAACTCCAATGCATTTTAACCTCCCACTGGTAGAAGTGTACCCTTCGCTTTGGCGAACAAGGTTTCGACGAACAGTGGTTTGATTAAAACCATGGTGATGGAAGGCTTTCGTGACTTAATATACTTTAATTGAGGGTTTTGTTATTTAATGTCTCACCAAATTATTATCTTTGTTAGAATGACATTGTTTGGCATGTTATCAAACATTCAACCTTAGCATGCATTCTAAACAAAATTAAACGTGCGTACATGGCCCAACTAAGACCGATTTCCTCGAGCCTAGATGAATCGGTGGGTCACCTAGGGGTCCCTGTAATAAAAATCTTGAGTCTTCAAGTATGGTTGCCTCGTCCCTTTGCTCCGACTTCAAGTACATTACAAAAATATCTTTCTAAATTTACAATAAATAATTATACAAATTCTTTACATCAATAAATTTAGAAACCTCGATTTACATTCGAGGGGAATTAGATGAGAAGAGAATATACATCGAGAAGAGGAGAAAGGCAGACACGCAGCCCTATTTAATAAAAATACAACCATACATACCCAAAAAAATAATTAAAACATTCACCCTTAGGTCTAAGGCTCATGTACCGGGCACCATGCAATATACAAACAAGTACAAAGCATACATTTCAAAAAACAATCAATTTCTGAAATTTGTGGGTTAATTACAATTTACCCCCGACAATTTATAGATTTACGCTTGGTCCAAAAGTTTTGAAACTTTGCATTTTACCCCCTGAACACTTGGAAGTGCGCGCTGCAGCGATGAGTTATATCGCCGTGGCGTGCATTGGTTTTGGTACAGCCGACGTCCCGAGGGGACGATCGCCGCGGCGATGGGTTATATCGCCGCGGCATGCCAGCGCTCGCTCGCTGCCCAAAGGATATCGCCGCAGATGAGTTATATCGCCGCGGCGATTTGACGGGATAGCGCGGCGATGGATTATATCGCCGACGATGACGAGCTGCACATGCATCGTAGCTCCGGACTGCTTCATACAAAGAACCAAAAACACTTCTAACCAGATTTTTGCAATCAATCAAACACATTGATCTCAACAAAAATCCATCATGCATTAAACCAAACCAGCAGATCATCAACAAATTAAATTAATCGATTAATCAGTTTCTTAAAAACATATTTTAAGACAGATTTACACGCATTCAATATGGCAACATATTATCATCAAATACATGTTATCAACCATACACATAAAAAATTGTAAAATTCAGTACCCTAGGCTCTGATACCACTGTTAGTAAATGGTCCCGTATATGCAGCGGAAACGAAAAATAAAATAACAGGATCGTTTACATGAGCCAAGATCAAGGCTATGATTTTAACAATTTATATTAAATAAAATCTGCATAAATATACAACATGAGTTAAGAGAAACAAACGCACGTTGAAGGCTCCTCCAAATTTGTCGTCGAACGTTTTGCTACCGATCCAAGTGTAGGATCGAACCTTCGTAGTCCACACGAAGACAATCTTAAAAGAACCAAAGAGGGATTTGCTAGATCCTCTTTGGCTTCAAGATTAAGAAGAAAAAAGAAAATCAATTGAATTGATTTTGGCACACCAAAGTTACTGCCGTGGGAGTGTGTTATCAAAGAGGGGCTGCTGTGTGTATTTTGTTTTACAAAGAAAAACTCTTAATTAAAATCACACACACTTTTCCTTTTATACTTAAAAAACAATTTGCCCTAATCCCATACGGAATAGGCTTGGGCTCCAACCCAAACGCCCCATGTTGCCAAACACTCCCAATTTGATTTATTTTAATTTTCATCATTATCTCAATTAAAATCAATTAATATATATATTTAAATATATATTAACATTTAACAATAATGATAATATATTTAAATATGTGCGAACACACATTTAAACGTAATTTCACTTATTTAATTTTTTCTAACAAATTAAATAAAGGCTACGACCTCATAAAGAAATTTAATTGCACTGTGAAATTACCAAAATACCCTTTCGCCTTAAAAGATGAAAACGCCCTTCTTTCTTCTTGCATCTTAAATTGTCTTCTATGTGTGTGACCCTTAGGCTCCTCATCATATCGGCAGTGTATAGTATTGCGATTAACACCAATTAATCGTCTCACTAATACACGTACCAAGATTGGCCCCCTAGCAAGGCATCATGGCCACCCGATAGATTCGGATTCAGCAAAGTAGCTACCTGTCAACGATATGGTTACCGTGCAATTCGATCCTTTCATCATACGTTATCTCGACGAGACGAAGGCATAGAAATAGTGTCAACCTTCGGTTACTCTCGATATTATTTATTCGGCCGGACCAATGACCCGTATTATAAACCGGATAGAGCAACAACTCAATCCCACCGTGGCCACGCTTTTAGTGTCATTGCCATATACCGAATTGTGTCGTGAGATAACTTTCTCCCGCACTGGGAGTGATGAATCCTCTCAATCCACCATAGTCTTGATACACTCCTTGATGCAGCCAATCACCACCGTATTGACAGCTCTAAAAAGAACTGCGTTAGGCTAGTGTCAAACTATACCAATCGGTGCACAAGGCACTCCGGTGATCTCAAGTCTAAGGATCACATGCACCACCATTCGTTAGAGGATTTGTTCCATAGACACCGGGGTTACCATCCATATGGAATCCTCTGGTGGGTCACCAGCCTGAACTTGCCCGTGGTGTAATCGCCTACAACAAACACCCATGTGTTGCACCAAGTTGTCACCAAACAACCTTGACAAGTGAGATCAGTCACTGCCTTTCGACAGGTCGTTCAACACTATGATAGCCTTACCGTATTATCTGGTGCCCTTAGTTCGAATAATACTGGGGCTATGGACGTTTCTAGAATGGCCACCATATGTGCTCATAGGGTTCTCACTATCAAGATTTGAAACACTTGATACCCTCGTCACGGCTCTACCATTCTAAGGACATATATCAATACATATTGCAATAATAATGATTTACGCGATATAGAATAAAATGCCTTTTATTGATTAATGAACATTATTACAAAGAGCCAATTCTACAATAATTGATTGGCTCTAGGGCATCTACTCTAACATATACCACTTAAAAACAAAGATTAGATATCTGATTCCATGTCATTGGAAGTTTCAACGTTCTGTGTTGTGTTTAAAGTAGAATTCAAACCTGTCAATCAACACTCACAAACACAATCACAAGACTTAATCTACTAAGAACATAATCAAGAACACAAGATTTTTACCGTGGTTCGCTTATTCTAATGGAATAAACTACATCCATGTTGAGCTCCAAGCAAATTGGGACTCACTGCACTATAAGGATCAAAGTATTACAAGTACAACTCAATCACAACCCAAATCACTCAACTCTTACACTGATACAATAATCACTCGAACCTCCCTGTAATCACAATAAGCTAACCTGAAAATTGAAAGCCTATACCAGAAAAACCACTCTGCAGTTTGTGCTATCAAGATTCACAAGAACCTAAACCTGATTACAATGTTCGAAAGAGTAAAAATAAGAAGACTAAAACTGTTGTAAAACGCAAGAAAGAAGAAGATCAAGTTACATGCGCATTCTCAGATCTGGCTGCCTTTTATACTTTGACTTAATGAGCTGATAATGGCCGTCAAATCTGAATGGAATCAATGGTTGAGGATTGTCACTTGAGCTAACACCAAGACGACAGCGTTTCACTTCAGGCACAAGACGACACCGTTAAAGATTCACTCAACAACCTCCACCTTGAAGCTTTAACACACCACCAAATCAAGAGAGCCAAATATCCTTATCAGTGCAGTTTCACCACAAATTACTTATCACAACTCAATTGTTACAGGTCATTTGACATGCAGTAAGTTCAAGCAGTGCTTGAACTTAACCGGAGTGACCACCTTTGTTCCCATGTCAGCAGGATTGTCTTTAGTTGGTACCTTATTCAGGCTGATCACTCCTTTCTCAACTAGCTCCCTGACAAAGTGGTACTTAACATCAACATGTTTGGTCCGTTCGTGGTACACTAGATTCTTGCACAAGTGGATGGCACTTTAGCTGTCCGAATAGACAGTAACTGTACCATCTAGCAACTCTACCTCTGATAGTAATCCTTGGAGCCAAAGGGCTTCTTTGAATACGTCCGTGACAGCCACATATTCTGCCTCGGTGGTGGACAGTGCAACAATTGGCTGAAGTTGGGTTCCAGCTCACACAATTTCCCCCCAAGGTAAACAAGTATGCAGTAGTTGACTTTCTTGAGTCCTTGTCACCTGCAAAATCAGAGTCTACAAAACCTACAAGATCAAGTGAGTCAAATCTTTTTCCATATTCCAGACCAACATTTAATGTACTGTTAATATACCTAAGCAACCATTTGAGGGCAAGCCAATGTTCAAAACCAGGATTTGACATAAATCGGCTTAAGAGGGAGATTGCAAAGGAGAGGTCTAGTCTAGTGCTAATCATGGCATACATAACAAACCCAATTACATTAGCATAGGGAACCTTTTCCATTTTAATTAAATCTGTATCTGTTTTGGGACATTGACTCTTTCTTAACATGAAATGTCTAGCCAAAGGTACTGTTACTACTTTAGAACCTGTCATGCCAAATTTGGTCACCAGTTTTTGCAAATATGAAGTCTGATGCACCTTTAGTTCATTATGCTTTCTGTTTCTATCTATGACCATGCCTAAAATCCTTCTTGCATGTCCTAAATCTTTCATATCAAATTCAGAGTTTAATTTTTTCTTTAACTCTTCTATCCTAGATTTAGACTTGCAAATTAAAAGCATGTCATCAACATACAGTAGCAAATACAAAGGCATATCGTCATATAAAGCATAATAGAAACAACTGTCATATTTGCTTCTATTGAAGCCAATACTAAGAATAAAAGCATCAAAACGTTTATACCACTGCCTAGGGGACTGTTTCAGTCCATATAATGATTTGTGAAGTAAGCGTACATGGTTAGGCAGGTTTCTATCTACAAATCCTATGGGTTGTCTCATGTAAATTTTTTCATCCAAATTCCCATGCAAAAAGGCAGGCTTGACATCTAACTGTTCTAATTCTAGGTCCTTATGGGCAACAATGGCTAACATAATCCTAATGGTTTTATATTTCACAACGGGGGAGAATATCTCGTTAAAGTCTATTCCCTCCCGCTGTGTGTAGCCTTTAGCTACCAACCTAGCCTTATATCTAGGAGGGTCAGAAGAGGTTATACCTTCCTTCAGTTTGAATAGCCATCTGCACTCAACCAGTTTTTGGTCTTTGGGATTTGGAACCAAAGACCAGGTTTCATTTACCTTAAGGGATAACATCTCTTCCTCCATTACAGCTTGCCATTGTGCTCTGTCTTTAGATCTGACTGCTTCTTCATAGTAGTCTGGTTCTGACCTCTGTACTTGAGCCCCTGCCACTAGGGCTGTGTAAATCAAATCTGCATAGAAGTATCTAGATGGTGGATTGATTTCTCTCCTGCTTCTATCCCTGGCTAGCTAGTACTGGGCTAAAGGATCAGGATGGGGTTCAACAGGTTCTGTTGCATTTTCCACTTCAAAGTTAGGGTCCAGATTTGGTTCATTTACTTCAGCTTCCTGATGTTCCAATTCAAGTTGAATTTCAGCAGGTTCCGCCTCAATTTGGACTCTCTCAAGTTGGTCCTGGTTCATAGGATTGCTGCTTGTTGATCCTGCATCAGGGTTAGCAACCTTGCAAGGAAATATATTTTCATTGAAAATTACATCCCTACTGATTATTATTCTGACTCCTGGGGTACTTCTATCCCAAAGCTTATACCCTTTGGTTCCCTCTTGACAACCTAGGAAGACATACCTAAGTGACCTAGGATCTAATTTCCCTTCACTGTTATGGACGTATGCAGCACATCCAAAGATCCTCAAGTGTCCTAAACTAGGTTTCCTATTACTCCATTTTTCCTCATGACACTTAAAGCTGATGGCACTTGAGGGATTTCTGTTAATAAGATAGGCAGCTGTGTTTAGGGCTTCTCCCCAAAATGACTTAGGAAGGCAGGATGTAAAGAGGAGGCATCTCACCTTCTCTAAAAGGGTTCTGTTCATTCTTTCAGCAACCTCATTCTGCTGAGGGGTTCTCCTAACAGTTTTATGTCTTAGGATGCCATGTTCAGTGCAATAGGAGTCAAATTCCTGGTTACAGAACTCTAAACCATTGTCTGTTCTAAGGGTTTTAATTCTTCTGTCAGTTTGGTTCTCTACAAGGACCTTCCAACTTTTAAACCTACCTAAAGCTTCATCCTTAGTCCTAAGCAAGAAAACCCATACCTTCCTACTGTAATCATCTACTATGGACAGAAAATAACTACTACCCCCATGTGATTTGACCCTTTCAGGTCCCCACAAGTCAGCATGCAAGTATTCTAAGCAATTGGCAGCCAGGTGAGTCCTCTTTTGGAAACTCAACCTGTGTTGCTTGCTCATAATTCAGGTCTCACAAAATTCAAGAGGTTTAATAGGGTCCTTACCAAACAGGCCCTGCTTATGGAGGATGTCCAGGCCCTTTTGGCTCATATGGCCTAGTCTTAAGTGCCATTTTTCAATAACATTCAAGTTAGTAGAAACCAAAGCAAAATTTAAACAATCAGCATAATAGGATCCAGACAGAATATACAAGCCATTTCTTTTTATCCCTTCAAGCAAAACACGGTTATTTTTATAAACATAAAGGCAACCATTTTTAGCTTTATAACTACAACCAGATTCATCTAAGACACCTAATGAAATTAAGTTTCTTTTTAATTCTAGAATGTATCTCACTTTAGTCAACTTGACAGTTTTACCATTGTTTAGTTTTAAAGTGATGCTACCTATCCCTTCAACCCTATAGGCATTATTATTCCCCATGTAGATAGTTTCTAACCTATTCTCCTCATAGTCGTGAAACCAGTCTTTATTGGGACACATATGAAAAGAGCACCCAGAGTCCATTACCTAATCATTTATCTTTTCTGTTTGAGAAACAGTTAAAACTTCAGATTCTTCTAAAGTGGACTTAGAGGTTGCTAGGTTGCTTTCAGTATTCCCTTGTTTCTGTTTCTTAAGCCAGACATAACAATTCTTTTTCAAATGGCCAGCCTTGTTACAGAAAAAACACTTCCTAGTTTCTCCTTTGGCCTTACGATTTTGTTTTCCCTTTTTCTTATTCCTAGGCCCACTATCAGATTGGACATAATTACTAATATGATTAAAATCACCCTTTCCTTTAACAAAAAGATTACTAGTAGTTCTTCTCTGCACTTTAATCTCTAATTCTCTAGCTTTTAATCCTGAAACTATTAAATCTACGATTGGGACAGTACCAGTATATTGGAGGGCATTTTTTACAACCTGGTAATCTTCAGTTAAAGAATTCAAAAGAATCATAGCTAAACTAGAGTCTCCGAGTTCTTGATCTGTACCTTTCAACACTTGGGTCAGTTTCAAGAACTCATCAATATTCTCATCCATAGTCCTAGAGCTATCCATTTTATATGCAAATAAAACACCTTTTAAGTAAGCTAGATTAGGAGCAGATTGTAATGCATAAAGAGATTCGAGTTTACCCCATACCGCTGTCGGAGTTTGTCAGAGTTTCAAAACCGTCTACCTTTCGCAGGACTGCATCGAAGAGGTTCATGATTATTAGATTGTACGCCTCCTCCTCCATCTCTACCTTTTTTTTCAGTTTCTCCTCTGACTATTTGGTCACGTCCTTTTCCAGTGCGATGGCTACCTTGTTATGAGATAACAACGCCTTCATTTTCTTTTTCCAACTATTGAAATCAATTTTCCCATCGAATTGGGTGATTTCGACTCTTGTAGTAGTCATAGTGACGGATTACTGTTTGGATCTAGGATTGACACAGAAACCCTAATCGTGGTTAAGGTTGAATTCGAACTAATTTCACGAAATTGATCGGATATTCTAAGGTTTTCTAAGCCCTAAGCCACTAATTTGACTGATTAAACCGAAACCCCTAATTTATATAAACCCTAGGTTTCAAGAATCACTCAAATCAGACCGAATAAACCCTAATCTCGCTCTGATACCACTGTTGTGTTTAAAACAGAATTCAAACCTGTCAATCAACACTCAAAACACAATCACAAGACTTAATCTACCAAGAACACAATCAAGAACACAAGATTTTTACCGTGGTTTACTTATTCCAATGAAATAAACTATATCCATGTTGAGCTCCAAGCAAATTGGGACTACTGCACTATAAGGATCAAAGTATTACAAGTACAACTCAATCACAACCCAAATTACTCAACTCTTACACTAATACAACAATCACTCGAACCTCCCTGTAATCACAATAAACTAACCCGAAAACTGAAAGCCTATACCAGAAAAACCACTCTGCAGTTTCTGCTATCAAGATTCACAAGAACCTAAACCTGATTACAATGTTCGAAAGAGTAAAAATAAGAAGACTAAAACTATTGTAAAACGCAAGAAAGAAGAAGATCAAGTTACTGTGCGCATTCTCAAATCTGGCTGCCTTTTATACTTTGACTTAATGAGCTGATAATGGTCGTCCGATCTGAATGGAATCAATGGCTGAGGATTGTCACTTGAGCTAACACAAAGACGACAGCGTTTCACTTTAGGCGCGAGACGACACCGTTAAAGATTCACTCAACATTCTGCTTAAACAAAATACACGGCCTTTGAGTGGTCACTGGTTTCTTTCTTGGCCCATTATCAACTTGTTCATCTACAATAGGATCACGGTTCTTTGGGAAATCTTTTATCCTATAGTCAGTTGCTGCCTCTTGATTCTTACTCGTCGAATCGAGAGGGATGTGCTCTTAACCTACCATTTGAGATAAGTAAGAGATAAATCGACAATATCTTGATAGTAAGCCAAGATGTTATATAACTGATGCCTAGTTTTGCACCACACTGGAAATCACGATTTTGTCCTCTTGTGCCTCAATTCCGACTCTACTTGATGATGGACAATCTTTTCTTTGTGGATTAGTGACTCGTCTGCCCCTGCAAAACAAAGAATCTTGCAACTAAGCATGGTTAGAAAGATAATCGAGGGGCAATCTGGCTGTGGTCCGAATCTCAATGAAATGCTCAATGCAAGATTTTTCCAAGTGTGAATAACTTAATCATCCCACGTCCTTGAGTGGTTTAGAAAAACACTCCCTTTAGTTAAAATGAATCATAATCAGGCAGGAAGTCATAGAGTACCTTGGGAAAGCTAGCGATTTTCTTTCTACTTGGACTAAAACTCCAATATTCCGCTTTCCTCTTTCACTTTAATCTTCTCTTTTACCTTGATCCCAAATCCTATTATGATTCTACCTCATTTAAGAACATATTAATTGAACTCTACATTTAATATCTCAATAACTATCTAAATTATCCTTTTATATGTGGTGTCAAATTCGGGCACTACACTTTTTTTTTTTTTTTTCAGTTCCACGTTTCTCTTATTCAATTTCTTTAAATTCATAAATTAAAATAATTTTGCTTCATCAATATTAAAATAAGCTTAATTTATCGTTTACACACTCTATCTTCGCTCCTCTTATTTGTAAAACAATATATACATTTTAAATGATAAATCTTGTTATACTAAATACATAATTTTTTTTTATCAATACTGTTCTATGCATCAATAAAATTGGGTAATTTTTTAAAGTATATTTAAATATTATTAGCCCTCCTGAATTTTTTTTTCTGGTCCATACTAACACCTTTTGTTAAGATGATACAATGGTGAAGAAAGATAATCTCAACATTTTTGAGTAAAAGGAAAAGCAACAAGAAGGAATGTTGGTTAGTAGGGCTCACATTTGTAAGGTTTCGGACCTACTTAAATTAATTATTGTGAAAGATAGAAAGTCCAAAAGTCCGAACTCTTCTGTTTTGTTTTCATTCCACTCCCATTTTACTCAAAAATCCCACTCATTCCGACTCAATAAAGTGAAAAAGAAAGCGTGCAACTTTATAGAATAAATGTGTCTGTCTCTGTCTCTTCACACACTAACACCATATATATATATATATTATCTTAATTATTTTCAAACTTCTCTCACACTAATTTTTTTGCCCTTCCAATTCTTCTCTTTGTTTACGTATTCACATTCACATAACATTCCCATTTCATTTTTTCAAGGACATCAATTTTTATTAAAAGTACTATATCGACCCACTTTTTCTTTTTTCTTTTATAATAAGCATGAGAGAGTCTAGTTCACAGTACTTTTTTTTCTTTTTTCTTTTTCTTTTAGTGGTTATTGGAAACTCCAACAAAAGATTACCTATATAATCTCCCAAGATCCATTTCTATTCATTTTATATTTGAAAATAATATTTTAATAGTATTTATTCATTTGCATGAGCCCTTTTTTGGATTGCCATGTGATTTGCTGTTACCCGGCATAAATGACAGTATGCCTGTTATACTTTTATTTTGTGATGATTTCTTATTTTTGTGCATTCAGATCTGCAACTTTCAGTAGTAGTCTGCTTTTCGAAATGGGAGTCGATCTAAGTATTAAGTATTTTAATAACTTTTTTCTTCTAGTATATATATAGCATTTCTTTTATTTATTATTTAAAAATTCAACTACACTTTGGTGTTAGTGAAATTGACGAGTGCTTCCTTTACTTTATCTGGGTAGTCGGATAAAACTTTTTTTTTTCTCAGTCAAAATGACAGAACTGCTTACACATTTAATTTTTATGGCAATTATTAAGTTTCCATGCAAAAGGATTGCATGTTCAGTGTGATTTGTGATCACTCTGCAAATGATTCAATGAATCATTTGATCATGATAATGAATGGATTATACTTTTCCTTGGCATGTTCCTAGACAATGTTTTTTCCTTTTAATATATAGAAAACAATGACCAATCCATAGATAGCTCAGATGGTTAGGGAGAATTGAGGATAATGTGAATAGACACATAGTCTCAAGTTTAATTTCTCATTTGATCATCCGCGATTTAAGTGGGAGGCCGTGGCAATGGGTTGCTATGTTAGTCTCCGCCGATGATTAGTCGATGTGTGTATAGGTTGGTCTGAACACTTGGGTAAAAAAAAAAAAGGCCAAATTAGCCCAACAATAATACGCTGTCACTTGGATTTTGTTGGCTAATTTAGGTTTTAATTTCCTCATAATATCTTATAAGCAAGCTATCCAATAACACTAAATATCTTATATTGTTTTTCTTTTTCCAGTGTTTCTTTTATACATCCTTGTGAGATCGTTTAATTCTATACACACTCAAATTTTTTAAAAATTATTAGAAACCCTCTAATAATTATTGATTACCTCCTTGAAACAATGAAATTTTTAATAATTTAAGAAGGTTTTTAATAATTAGAGGATTTTGATGGTTATGTTTCATATTAAACAATCCCACAACTTTTGCTTTTAAAGCTCTTGTACTAGTTTAGTTGTGTTTTAATAGACTCTGAACTCCCTCATCATTGAGAAAGAAACCTTAAAAATTATTTGTACATTGAAAGGCATTTAAATTAAATTATGTAAGCTAAATTAATTAGAAATAATGTGGCAATAGTAGGCAAGGGATGAATTAGTATAAAGTAAAATAAGTTTACTGAAAAAAGAGAAAGGAAATCTTTTACTACTGAAACTAAGAAAATGATTAAAGTGGGTCATCAAAAAAGCAAAGAATAAAAGTTATGAAAGTCTCTTTCCTTCTTTCTATATTGCATAAAAAAACCATGACTGGCCTAACCGATCATTGCTGCCACTCACCCTTTGCTCTAATCCCAATGAACACAAGTCTCTTTTTTTCTCTCTCCTTACGAACAATTTTTTCTATTGAAGAAAAAAAACCTCTTCTACTTGTTTGTTAACTTTTTATATCATCTCATTATCATTAACCCTTAATTTAAATTTAATAACTTTTGAAATTTCATATAGAAAAACCATTTTTAGCGTCAACTTAGATAATAATATATCAATTATCATATATTTATATTAACGATATAAATTAAAAGATAAATAAAATATAATATCTCCAATTTGTATAAAATCTAGATTCTTTGAATAAATAGGAAATATAGACTTTCTTTTTAGTTAATTTCCAATGTTATTAAGGGTGAGTTTTTATAATTATTATTAAGGGTGCGTTTAGTTCAAGGAACATTGTGTTATGAGAAATGTTATATTAATAAGAAGATAGATTATTTAAAGATTATTTAAAGATTATTGAGAATGTTATATTAAATGTGTTTGATTAAATTGGAATAAATTGGTAAACATGTTATATTAATATGTTTGGTTGGGAAGAATAAATTGGTGGGTATGTTATTTAAATTACTGAATTTCCTTTCTTTTTTAATAACAATAATAATAACAACAATAATAATAATATTACTATTATTATTATTATTATTTAGATTATTTTTTTAACCTCATACATTTGAAATTTTGCTAAAACACCCTAACCACAGTAAAAGTTTAAATTTGAACAAAGTCACCTCCACCCACCAAAGCCATTGTTGGCCGTCGGCCACCACCGCTGATCGTGGCTTGAACGGCACACGTCTAGCCGGATGTAGTTGGTTGTGCGCTAATTTGGTCAATAGATTTAGCCGAAAATTGACAAATTTTGCCATATCTATCTGGCCGTTAATGACGACTAGATAGATCTAGCTGTTAACGAAGACTAGATAGATTTGGCCATTTTTGGTCAAATAGATCTGGTCGTTTTCCAGCGATGGCAGTGTTTGGCAATCATTAGAAGGTGGCTAGGGTGTTCTAGGTAAATTGTTTTTAGAACAAGTGTAATAATGTCCAAAAAAATTATTAGTTAGAGGTAAAATTGTAACAAAGTTAAGATTACCAAGTAATCTTAAAATACTTGAGAAAATAGTGGTATTCAGATTACTACTTATATAACCAACAGTAATTACTATTAGTTTTGGAAGATTATCAGAATCATTTATTACTTGACAACCAATCAATAATATAAGATTACATTACTGAAGTAATCTCACATAACCCCTAACGAAACACACCTTAAGTACAAAATAACATAGAAAGAGAAAAAATAAACTTTTCTTCATGACCAAAAATCATTGAGCCACCGCAACACTGGATTTATTGAAAGTCTTCATCAAACGATAACATTCAATCCTTAATATACACATTAACAATAAAACTACTATATATGATGGGTACTATAGACGTGTGCCGTTAATAAGATTATTGACATCTCAAAATAAATTGAAGAAATAATTAAATTGAACAGATGCATTTGATTATTCAAATTTGAACCCCACCAAAATACTAAGTGTCTCCTCTTAACATGTATCTAAGTTTGCCAATGTATAAGATTATTTTTTCATACACAAATTATTTGAAATATATCTTACTAACTTTTACCAAAAAATAAATCTCGAGCTAGTTGAGCATGATAATCTGTCATATATGTTATATGGAATAAATAGTGGGTTTATTTATGGAAATACCTTGTATGTTAGAGGCATTGAAGGAATCCCCACTAATTTCAGAAATACAACCGTAGCTCCAGTTTCATTAAAATTGTTTAAAATAATCAATCCACTCGAGTCAAATTTGTCAGAACTTAGTGACGAGGAGGCAAGAGAGGCAACTAAGTGCTGAGAGAACGAAAAAGGATAACAAGCTTTGGAGAGAATTGTATTTCACTGATATGTGTAAAACCCTATATGGCAAAATAGTCCTAGGGAGAAGGGGAGCAGGGTGGTTTGAATAGGATGCTTTAAAATATTTGCGGAATGAAAACTTTCACCAATCCAAAAAAGTTATAGACACATAACACCAACAAAGATAAACAATAAATATGAATGATGTTAAACAATATGTATGGACAAATGTTAAGAAATGAATGAGAGTGATTCAAACAATCTGGGTAATCACTAATACGCAATAAATGAGAGAGTTACGAATGTAAGCAATAAAAGTATGAGAATGATAATGATGCTTCAAGTAAATATGCAATGAATAATAAATGAGTTGAGAGAGAAGAAATGCTCAGAGATTTATAGTGGTTTAGGGCTCTATCCACAAGCCTCCTACATGCACTTCTTCAAGGCAACCTCCTTGAATTCCACTAGAATCGAATTGCGCCAAATACACTAGTTTGACACAATTTCGCCTCTTATAATAGTTTGATAGGATTTTGCCGCCTCTTAACTTAGGCTTAAACACACAATAAGAACAATACTCTTCAAGGTTTACAAATAAGTACAAGAGAGTGATGCTTTTGATATGGATTTTTAGCTCAAGGGATTATGTGAGAATGTTTTGATATGACTTGAATCTCTTATATTCTCTCTGCCTTTCTAAGCAATGAAGTGCCTTATTTAAGCTTGACTTCTCCCTTGGTTGCAAAGAGTCATTGCTGCATTAAATGCATGTCTAAAAAGCTTGCAGACATACAGGAACATGACAGACATACAAAGTTTAATCCTTTGCAAGTGCACGAGTCACAATTGCAGCATAGTGTACGAGTAAGGGTCGATCCCACAGATACTAGAAGTGCTCTCGCGATCCTAGAAACTAAGCCTTGATGAAAGTAACAAGATTCGAAATAAAGAAAACATATAAACGACATTAAAGTAAATCTAAATCTAACTATCTACAAAGGATCCTAGGGCTCTCATTCCATCATAATCATCAGGCTACGTGTTCATCATCAAACTATCATTCTCCCCACTCTATTCTAGGGTCTGTACATCATCGGGTTCAACCTAGTACTTTCATCATTCAAACTAGCTAGTGGCATATAGCCTAGTCTAAACAACGAAGGAACCAATTCGTATAGACTCAAATCATCCATTCACAGAGCTAATCAAGATAGGCACGACGTCTCTCATTTCTAAGGTATTACCGCTGCCATTCAGAATAACCTAATGTTTCCATCAACTAAACTAGCTAGTGGCGCATAGCCTAGTCTAGTAACGAAAACCCCTTAAACACAAGACGATCTTAAAGACAACAACCAATCTATACTCGGGCAGGGCTACAGATCAATCATTCCACACACAATCTTGTCTCATATAATCAATCAACTGACATCAAGGTTGATCAGGCCCTAACATCAACTAAAGATTGAATTAAATGCAATGAATGAATCTAGAACATAATAGAATGGATAAAACAAATAGAATAACAATAAAACACAAGCCTTCAATTAGATTACATTAAATCTCTAGAAAACAAAATACAACATAAAAGGAAAAGAAACAACAACACCTGGAACCATAACCGTGAAGAACAAAGGAGGACGAGAGGAAGAGAATCTCCTCTCCTCTCTAATCTCTACCTTTCCAAGAAGCCCCAAATGTATTCTCTCCCTAAATGTGTATATTAAAACCTTTAAAAAACTCCCTAAAAACATACTAAAGCTGCCTTTATATAGTCTTTAGACAAAATGGCAAACTTGTAAATATTGGTCACCAAAATTAGGGTTGGAAATGGGACATTTTTACATTCAGCGCGATTGTGCTGTGACTCAGTTTAATTGAGCCCAACACATTTATGCCGCGACTTAGTTTAATTGAGCTACGACGCAAAGTTGGAATTTCACACTTTTGCTTCTGGCCTTGATTTATCCGCACTCAAACGAGTCTAGGATGTCAAAACACCAGCATAAGCATGAATAATCCATTCTTTTGCACTTGAATACCTGAAAAACAAACAACACCCATGATTCCGAAAGATAAGGAAACATGCAAGAAATCACATCATAAATCATACATTAAACCTTAAATTCCTTACAGTTTCACCCCCAAATCACTAAATAAATCCACATTTCCAACATTCAATAGAACAGTCGTCCATTATTGCAGACGGTCATTCCTAACACCAATGATCAATTCATATAGCTATAGGGTTTCTGGTATGATCGTTCCACTACGAGGAATGGTCATACCACCACTACGAATGGTTGTTCCACCACGAGTAATGGTTAGACAATGACTCTTTCAAAATCCAAAATTCCAGAAGCATGCACGACTTCCTAGAACACTGACGTTCAGCCAAGAACGATCTTTGAGTGTGAATGGTCGTTCCGCCATGGAGAACGGTCCTTCCACTTTTGATACTTGAACTTCAACTTGATCTTCAAGGCTTGTCTTCCAAGATTTGTCAAAGGTGCCAACTGTTTGAATTATGAGAACTTTGACTTTTGACTTGGATGGAACTGCTGTGCTACTTGGTTGTTCTGGTGTGAGCGACTTAGCTCCATTTTGGATGGAAGCATGCACGATCACATGGAACATTGTCATGCTGAGAGGAACGTGCATCTGGGCAACTTTGATACAAAAGAATGGTCATTCCTTTATCCTACTTGATCATTCCAATAGGAAAAAGTGCAATTTGTTTTTGCATGTTTGTTAGAAATCCAATCAACTCTTTGATTAGTTTTGGCACATCAAAACATATGAGGCTCAACAATCTCCCCTTTTTTTAT
This sequence comes from Pistacia integerrima, assembly GCA_026225825.1. Classification (NCBI taxonomy): domain Eukaryota; kingdom Viridiplantae; phylum Streptophyta; class Magnoliopsida; order Sapindales; family Anacardiaceae; genus Pistacia; species Pistacia integerrima. The sequence goes on along the minus strand of CM047743.1, from coordinate 15,379,042 downwards.
TGATCACAAAACTAAGCAAACATTGAGTTTCAAATAAAAATATAAGTCCATTCACAACATGCCAAAAAGGAAAATTGACAAGCTCCCCCTTAGAATATGCATACTCCAAAAATAAAGTGAGCACAATGCTCCCCCTTACACCAAGCATATTCATTCTTCTTTTCAAGTAAGAGTGTAACACTCATTTTGAAGATCAAAGAAGAAAAACATATACATTTCAGAAGATATTTCAATATTTCACACAATCTATCAAACTCAATATGCATTATCTCTCCCCCTTTTTGTCATTAAGCAAAAAGATATCAACACATCAACACAATCTCAATGACACATAAGAGTGATGAAAAGAAATGCATTATGTAGATTAAGCATAAAATCAACACATTGCATTCAATTTATGAACAAAACAAACATCCACAATTTCAAGTGTTCAAAAGAACACAAATGTTTCCCATGCGCATAAAGATAGAAATTAAAAAAATGACAATGGGATGACACAAAAAAAGACTCGAAACATATTTTGGTTAAGGTTAAGGAGGTGGAGGAAAATATGGTATAGAGGCTTAAAGGGCATGAAAGTTGTTGGGGACTTAGAAATTTGATTTGATAGAAGCAAGAACTTGTCTGTCACAATTGTTAGAGTAGGTGCCCTAGAGCCAATCCATTTTGTAATGTTGACTCTTGTACTAATGTTTATAATCAATAAAAGGGTTTTTCTACATTATGTAATTCATATTTATTTTATTTTGTGATGTATGTCCTTAGAATGGTAGAACCGTGACGAGGGTATTGAGTATTTCAAATTTCGATAGTGAGGACCCTATGATCACATATGATGGCTATTCTAGAAATGTCCATAGCCTTAATATTATTCTGACTAAGGACACAGATAATATGGTAAGACTATCATAGTGTTGAACGATCCTATTGAAAGACAGTGACTGATCTCACTTGTCAAGGTTGTTTGCCGATAGTGCAACACATGGGTGCTTGCCATAGGCGAGTTCACCGAACAGACCCACCAGAGGATTGCACATAGATGGTAACTCTAGTGTCTGTGGAATAAATCCTCTAACGGATGGTGGTGAATGTGATCCTTAGACTTGAGATCACCGAAGTGCCTTGTGCACCAATTGGTGTAATTTGACATTAGCCCATATAGTTTTATTCAAAGCTATCAAAACGGTAGTGATTGGCTACATCGAGAAGTGTATCAAGACTATGGTGGATTGACAAAGGATTCATCACTCCCGGGTAGGGGAGAAATTATCTCACTGAGAAATTCGGTAAATGGCGACAACATTAAATCTGTGGCCACAGTGGGATTGAGTTGTAGCTTAGTCCAATCTGTTATGGTCATTGGCCCAATAACCGAATACAAAGAGATTAAGAATATATAAGGTTGACACTACTTCTCTACCTTAGCCTTGATGAGATAATGTATGATGAAGGGATTTGATTGCACGATAACCATATCGTTGATAGGTAGTTGTTTCGCTGAATCCGAATCTATCGAGTAGTCATGATGCCTTGGTAGAGGCTAATCTTGGTCTGTGTGTAGTGGGACGATTAATTGAATATTAATAGCGATACTACTCACTCTCGATATGATAAGGAGTCTACGAGTCACACACTTAGAAGATAATTTAAGAATCAATATATGAAAGGGGTATTTTTGTCTTTTAATATGAAAAGGTATTTTGGTAATCTCACAATGCAATTAAATTCAACGCTCTCACCATGGCAAATCAATATGCAGCCAATGGGTTTGCAATGTGAGGGGCAAGGGACAAGATCCTAGGTGTGATTGCTAGCAAGGGCATTCAGTTCTACTTCCACAGCTTAATGCCGATGATGATGTTAGATGGCATCAGAAAAAAAGGAAGGCTCTCGATGAGACAAAATATTAATCATACAAGACTTGTGTCCAAAAGATAAATGGTAAAAGCTAACATAAGCTAATGTAGGGTAAGGGTTTCCCTGCGATGTTTGAACAAACATAATCTGTTGTCCATACGGGAGGTCAGGAAACCCGTGAAGACTGTTTTAGTGGGACAGGGTCAGGTTGATTGTTGACCAGAGCAGGATTAGTAATGGTATGTAAAAGTTTTAATATTACCAAGTGAATTTAAACTTAAGCGAAATGGTTTCTATGTTGATTTTAAGAGTTCATTAAACGTAAACATAAAGCAATAAAAATAAACCAAAGTAAAACATAGAAGATTTTACTAGGTTTACTTTACAGTTCAATTACAAAGTCAAAGATTAAGCCTCAATTGCCAAAACACCCTTGTTTTGCAAAGCTTCAATCTCTACACAACCAACTTGGTCAGCCTTGAGCTTCTCCCAAGGACTAGTAATGAAGACGCACTTTGGTGGAAAAAGCTCAACAAGCTTCACACATTAGCTATGAACAACATGTAGTCAGCAAGGACGCATTTTAGGTACTTTGAAGGAGGTATTTTAAAGCTTTACCTAAGCATTAGAAACCTGACAAAAACAAAGTAAAAATTCAAACAATTTTCAGTGTACTTTTCAGAGAGATATTAGGCTTAACAAAAATTGCATTGGAGAAGAATTTATATAATAAAACAGCCGACCAATGCAAGAACAGGTGGCAAGGAATAACTTTATTAAATTCACCTTTATAAAAGTTTATTCCAATATCAAGATACCACCTATCAAAGAGAATAAAACTTTTAAGCACATTGAATATGAATTTGACAAGTGTTATGGACCACACAAATATCTCAAAGGAGAATAAAACTTTCCAGCACATTGAATATGAATTTGACAAGTGTTATAGACCACACAAATATCTCAAAAGAGAATAAAATAGCTCATGCATTCTAGAAGCATAACATGTGTTACCCAAATAAATCTTCCAGATACATTGTAATCACTCTGACTCAGAGGTGCTCACCCGATACAACTGATAACCAACATATAGGACGGTGGTCACTTTAAACATGAGATGGTCATACTGGAAGTTTAAACAAAAACGATTGTGCTAAGATAAGGTAAGGTGTTCATACCAGGATTGAGAATTACCACTCTAGGTTCATAAGTTGACAAATAACTTACAATCTCTCCCTTTGTCAAACTTATGAACAAAGCACAATCTAAACATTAACTGTCTCAAAAAACCATCAAACATCCAAAATGAGATAGATTAAAAAAACAACAAACAACAATATCTCATTAAATGGTATAAACAATTAAAAACAAGATATGAACAAGAAAAAAAAAAAAAAACAAATTTACTCTCCCCTCAATTAGTATACTCCCCCTGAGTAACTAACCAAGTCAAAGTTGAAATGAAAATCAATAAACACAAATGAGGGTTAGTAAAGATCACAAAGAAAAATTTGTTCTTTGCACATTAAAGAACAATCATTAGCCATAACAATTATAAGAAATGCAATTTCAAATAAAAACAAAAATACTGTAATTTATAAATTGAACAATAACAAATGAAACTTTAAACAAAGTTCAAAACCAAAAAACTAAATAGGAATTAAAAAGTTCAGTTCAAGGGCAAGCAGGTGATCACTTCAAGACTCAGAGTGACCACCACATCACACGCAGAGGCAAGGAGTTTTTTTAGACAACTTTTCAAGTTTTTATATTCCCTCTTTGTTCATAATTCTTCATCTTGTGTGCCTATTTGATCTTTTGATGGGGAGAGTCCTTCTAGCAATTGATTTTGTGCGTGTTTTTGTTGGGGAAGTGACTTGAGGCTGAGTTGGAGGAGTTGGAGTAGTGTCTACAGTTGGAAGGGGGACAACCGGGGTGACCACATTGGTTGGCACCTCTTGAGCAGTCACATCAATTGACACTTCTTGGGTGTTCACATCAGGCAAAACTTCTTCTTTAGTGAGCTGAACATTCATATCAAAAGCAGCAACATCAGCAACATCTTTGGCAGAAGAATCAGCAACATCATCCTCGTAAACAATAGTGATATTAGCAGTAAGAGTAGTCTTTGCTTTGTTAGTGAGATCAGTCTTTTCAGTTGCATCATGAACATCCTTGTCTGGAACAAGAGTGGTATCTTGATCCTCTTCAAGGACAAAAGCTTCATGTTGAGTTTCAACAGGAGGTTCTTGTGGTAGAGGAACAGATGGTGAAGGATCAGTTATAGAGGATGAAGGAAGAGCACTTTAGGTCTTTTTCAAAGAATCTTCTAGATTGTCAACTCTTGCATGAAGGGTGGACTGAATGTGAGACAAATGTTCAGCAAGGTGAGAAAATTTCTCATCCATTTTGTTGTCATGTATCTGCAAAAAATCAACAATTCTAGACTGGCAGAGTTAACTTTGTTGAAAGCAGCATGAGAGGTTGAAGGCACAACCTGAATAGGTGTTGTAGTTGGGATCTTGAAGGTTTTGGCTATAATGAGTTTGATTTTTAGTCGAGTATCAGTTGGGTGCATCTTGGGATTATAGGAGGTAACAATCCTATGAACTAAGGAGGCATAAGGAAGGGCAAGCGATTTCCCTTTGGCTTTGGCAACAGACCTAATGCTAGTATAAATCAAAATCCCCAAATCAATTTTCCTATGATTGGCTATCTTGTTCATCAATTGGGCTTTATCTAACATCACAGAAGAGTTATGAAGTGATGTGACCAATTTGTCAAGGTGATCCTAAATAGGATTTTATAAAACAGGGTCAACATATTGGTGGGAATCTGACCACTCTCGGGCCAAGATTGAACAAATCCTCCAATGAGGTCGATGACTAACTGATTTAGGTGTTCAGGGTTGACAGTTAAATCATCAAGGTCCCCAACAACAAGCAATTCCAAAAACTTCCTAACTACCTCAACAGTAAATTCAACCCATTGTCCTCTAATGCAAACAAGGTTTCTTTTCATCTTAACTCTATTAATATCAGACCTAAAGTTTGAATAAAACTCCTGAACAAATGCTTGATAAGGAAGAGGGGAACTATCAAAAGACTTAACCCATTGTCTATTAACCACAATAGAGTTAATATTAGGAAAATCATCAAGTTGAACATGTGATTCACATAGGATGCATGGGTCTATGCACAATAAAATCATGAAATTTTGATTCAGTAAGAGGAGAGAAAAAAAGAAGTCGTTTATCCAGCTCCAATGAGCATTCGCTATGTTAGTTAGTGGCGACAGAGATGTAGAAGTTTCCCACATGCACGCTGCCATCAGTGAGCGGCCTCATAATAGAAAACATAATTGTACAGTCCGCTAGAAGTGCATGTGGATGAGGATTGTACTAAGAAAGAATTTTCGAATACGCTTACACGGCCAAGGTTCCAAATCCATGCCTCCAAATCCATGCCTCAGCCTAGTCCGATCGGGCAAACCAGAACAGAATACAAAAAGAATTTCAGAAAGAAAGAAAAATAGAATAAGAAACAGAATACAGAAAGAATTCGAGAAAGAAAGAAAAATAGAATAAGAAATAGAATATAGAAAGAATTTCATAAAGAAAGAAAAATAGAATAAGAAATAGAAAACATAAAAATTTCAGAAAGAAAGAAAAATAGAATAAGAAATAGAAAACGGAAAGAATTTCAGAAAGAAAGAAAAATAGAATAAGAAATAGAAAACATAAAAATTTCAGAAAGAATACAAACATTATCTTTTGCATATTTATAAGACATTTTATGTGCATTGCATCTTATGCATTTATGCATAGATTAAACAGTTTAATTTATTATTGCGTGTCTGACTAGTCAAGAAAACAAATAGAAGTCCATGAGAATAGAGAAGAAAAGAAAATAGAAACCCATGAGAATAGAGAAGAAAAGAAAATAGGAGCCCATGAGAATAGAGAAGAAAAGAAAATAGAAGCCTATGAGAATAGAAAAGAAATTAGAGATATACAATAAAAGAATAGAAATTAGATACATGCTAGAAAAGAACAAAAATTAAAAACATAACAAATAGCAAGAAAACTTAGTGATTTGTTGAGTAGAGAAAGAAACAGAAAGTTATAATCTAGCAGAGAAGAGAAATAAAATGATAAATAATAGCACAGTCCTAGAAGGATTTAGAACGATTTGAGAAAAATAGAAGACTGCTAAGTAGTACGCCTGAGAATAAAGAGAGAAAGCGAGCAGAAATTTAGAGGTAGTACAGTGAAAATGGGGACAGCAGTAAGAGCATAGTTAGATTTGGTTTACTTACTGAGCATTTATAGCTCACCCCGTTGCTTTCCTTATTTTTGCAAGTATTAGATTGTAGTGGTCGAGAGACGTCAAGCTGGCGAGAGGATTGCACACACTGACTTAGTGAAGAATTTTAATGTGGATTTATATATGTGAGAAATAGTCATTGTGTAATAGTATGTTATAACTGGATTAAGGATAAAAACTTTAGATGAACATCTTTTTTTAAGCTAGCACTTTTCTAGATTCTCTGTATAAGATACTCGGTGAATACTTGCCTAGTGAAATATTACACTTTCTCAAATTCACAAAAGTTTGAAAGTCTAAAGCCTTTGTAAATAAATTAGCAAGTTGAGATTTAGTGTTCACATGAGCTAGGGTGATCACCTTATCTTCAACTAAATCTCTAATGAAATGATGCCTAATATCAATGTGCTTAGTTCTAGAGTGTTGAACTGGATTCTTTGAAATGTTAATTGCACTTGTATTATCACAGAAAATAGTAACACATTCTTGATCTAAACCATAGTCACTCAACATATGTTTAATCCACAAAACCTGTGTACAACAGTTCCCTACAACAATGTATTCTACCTCAGCTATTGAGAGAGAGATGGAGTTTTGTTTCTTGTTGTACCAAGTTACCACATTGTTTTCAAGAAAAAAAATCCTTTAGAAGTACTTTTCTATCATCCAGGCTTCCAGCCCAATCTACAACACTAAAACCAACCAATGTAGAGTTAGTGTCGTAAGCAAACCATAATCCAAAGTCAATTGTTCTTGAAACATATTTCATGATTCTCTTTATTGCAGTGAGATGGAGTTCAGTAGGATCAGCTTGAAATCTTGCACAAACACCTACACTGAAGTACAAGTTAGGCTTACTTGCAGTCAAATACAGCAGGCTACCTATCATGCTTCTAAACAATCTATTACTACCTTTTTCTCATTCACATCATTAGACAGTTTTAAAGTAGAGCTCATAGATGTTTTAGCATGTTTTGCACTTTCAAGATTGAAATGTTTAAACACGTTCTTTGCATATTTTGATTGTGATACAAATAAACCACTGTCAAATTTCTTAATTTGAAGACATAAGTGTAAGTAATTGATCTACCAAACGCAACGGAAAAAGAAAAATTCAATCGGTAAATCAATTACCTTTTTGCCAAGATCCGAGTATAGATTATACCGTTTACATGTTTATAAACAAAATCCGTATAAAATAAATCCATTCAAGGATTAGAATGCTTACGTACGTTTGGAGGCTCCTTCAAATATCTCTGATTTTGGACACTGTTACTATTCATCACCTACTGTTCACGTGATTCTTTGCTAATCGATCCAATATAGGATCGCACTCACGGAAGTCCACACGAAGATAACCTGAAGAATCGACAATTTTTTTGCTAGAACAATTGTCAGCATCAAGAATCAAGAACAATCAAAATTGAAAAATTTTCTTCGTCACTTGAAGAAGAAAACATGAGAGAGAGAGAACCTTTTGGGTGGCTAGGGTTTTTAATTGAATGAATAATTCTTTGTTTTAATTTTAAGTTGCACTTATATAGTGCAACAATTAAAACCCTATTCCACTTAGGAATAGCTATGGGCTCCAAGCCTAGTTCACCCTTGCAACCAAACACACCCTTTATGGTATTTTAATTAATTAATTATTATTATAATTAAAATCAATTAATATATAATAATATATTAATATTTAATTGATAATAATAATTCATTTAATATATACAGAGATATATTTAAATGCAATCTCACTAATTTAATTTTAATATTAAAATTAAATACAGGCAACAACCTTAGCAAATTTAATTGCGCTGTGAGATTACCAAAATACCATTTCATCCTAAAAGACGAAAATACCCTTCTCACAAATTGATTTTTAAATTATATTCTAAGTGTGTGACTCGTAGGCTCCTCATCATATCGGCAGTGTGTAGTATTGCGATTAACACCAATTAATTGTCTCACTACACACAGGCCAAGATTGGCCCCTAGCAAGGTATCATGGCCACCCAATAGATTCAGATTCAACGAAATAGCAGCCTGTCAATGGTATGGTTACTATGCAACCAAATCCTTTCATCAACTGTTATCTCATCGAGGCTGAGGTATAGAAATAGTGTCAACCTCAGATATCCTCAACATGTTTGTATTCAATTACTGGACTAATGACAGGAATATTAAATTGGATTGAGCATAAACTCAATCCCACTGTGGCCACAGATTTAGTGTCATTGCCATTTACTGAATTACCCAGTGAGATAACTTCTCCCATACCCAAGAGTAATGAATCCTTTGTCGATCCACCATAATCTCGATACACTTCTCAATGTAGCCAATCACTACCGTATTGATAGCTCTGAATAGAACTACGTTGGGCTAGTGTCAAACTACACCAATTGGTGCACAAGATGCTCTAATGATCTCAAGTCTAAGGATCACATGCACCACCATCCGTTGGAGGATTTATTCCATAGACACTAGGATTATCATCCATATGGAATCCTTTGGTGGGTCTGTTTAGTGAACTTGCCTCTAGTAAGCACCCATGCGTTGCACTAGGTTGTCGGCAAACAACTTTGACAAGTGAGATCAGGTCACTGCCTTTCGACAGGGTCGTTTAACACTATGATAGCCTTACCGTCATTATATCGACCTTACTTGCAATAATACGGGGCTACGACGTTTCTAGAATGGCCACCATATGTGCTCATAGGGTTCTCACTATCAAGATTTGAAACACTTGATACCTTCGACACGGTTCTACCATTCTAAGGACATATATCATTATATACACGATATAGAAGAATATGCCTTTTATTGATAAATAAACATTTATTACAGAGTCAATTTTACAATAATTGATTGGCTCTAGGGCACCTACTCTAACAATCTCCCACTTGCACTATAGCCAATCATGAATGTATTTAATACCAAATGACATTAAGTGTTTGTTATGCTTCTGTCGTGACAGAGGCTTCGTCACTGGATCAGCAAGATTGTCATCAGTATGCACTTTACTGATCTGTACATCTTTCCTTTCAACCATTTCTCTGATGAGATGAAAACATCTGAGTATGTGTCTAGACTTCTGGTGAGACCGTGGTTCATTTGCTTGAGCAATTGCTCTATTGTTGTCACAATAGACATCTATCGGATCAACAATTGTGGAAACCATACCAAGTTTGGTGACGAACTTCTTAATCCAAACTGCCTCATTGGCCGCATCGGATATTGCAATATACTCAGCCTCCATTGTACAGTTTGCTACAGTGCTTTGCTTGGAGCTCTACTAGCTCACTGCACCCCCATTGAGACAAAATACAAACCCCGATTGTGATTGATAATCATCTTTATCCGTTTGGAAACTAGCATCACTGTATCCTCTTAGAGTGAGCTCATCTTCCCCTCCATAAACTAAAGACATGTCCTTAGTCCTCTTCAAGTACTTAAGGATGTTCTTGACAACTATCGAGTGGCGCTCACCTGGATTCGATTGATATCTACTACAAGTACTTAACACACTTGAGACATCAATCCGAGTACATAACATGGCATAGATGATGGATCCAATTGCTGATGCATATGGGATCCTCTTCATTCTATCTCTCTCATCATGTGTTTTAGGACACATATCCTTAGAGAGATAGACACCATGAGACATCGGAAGAAATCCCTTCTTGGATTCTTCCATACTGAATCTCTTCAATACCTTGTCAATGTATGTACTCTAACTTAGGCTAAGCAACCTTGATCTATCTCGGTAGATCTTTATTATGAGGATGTAGACTGTTTCTCTTAAGTCTTTCATGGAGAAGCACTTGGATAACCAAGTCTTTACTGACTGCAAGTTCGGTATATCATTCCCAATAAGAAGTATGTCGTCGACATACAACACTAGGAATGCCACTACGCTCCCACTCACTTTCTTATAAACACAGGGCTCATCTTCGTTCTTGATAAAACCGAATTCTTTTACGGCTTCATCAAAATGAATGTTCCAGCTCCTTAAAGCTTGCTTGAGTCCATAAATAGATCTCTACAACTTGCATGTTAGGAAGCGATCCATTTACGCAGCGGAAAACAAAAACTTTTAACAATACGGATCGTTCCATAGAACCAAGATCAGGGCACAAATCTACAGTTTATATCAAAATAAGAATCTGCAGAAAATTAATCTAGAGTTTAAGAAATCATACGCACGTTTGGAGGCTCCTCCAAGTTGTCTCTGAACGTATTTTGCTACTGACCCAAGTGTAGGGTCGAACCGACGTAGTCCACACGAAGATAATCGCAAGGGACTAAAGAGGGATTTGCTAGATCCTCTTTAGCCTTAAGAAACAAGAAGAAATGAAGAGTATTTGATTTTTCAATCAAAATGAATTCTGGCGTGAGAGAGAGGATAAAGGGGCAATGTGTTTTCTCTTTTTCAATCAATGAGTGAAATGAATAATCTCTCATCTTTTTCAATTAACCTTTTTCTTTTATAGTAAAATTTAATTGCCTTATTCCTATATGGAATAGGCTTGGGCTCCAACCCAAACACCCCTTGTTTCTAAATACTCCCAATTAGATATTTATTTTAATTCATCATTATCTTAATTAAAATCAATTAATATATATATTAACATTTAACAATAATGATAATTTATTTAAATATATGCTAACACATATTTAAACGTAATTTTACTTATTTAATTTTTCTAACAAATTAAATAAAAGGCTATGACCTCAGCAAATTTAATTGCACTATGAAATTACCAAAATACCCTTCCGCCTAAAAAGACGAAAACGCCCTTCTTACTTCTTGAGTCTTAAATTATCTTCTATGTGTGTGACCCATATGCTCCTCATTATACCAGTAGTGTATAGTATCGCGATTAACACTAATTAATCGTCTTATTAATACACAGGCCAAGATTGGCCCCTAGCAAGGCATCATGGCCACCCGATAGATTCGGATTCAACAAATTAGCTACCTGTTAAAGATATGGTTTATCGTACAATTCGATCCTTTCATCATAGTTTATCTAGACGAGACGAAGGCATAGAAATAGTGTCAACCTTCATATCGTATTCGCTATTGGACCAATGACCAGATATAACTGGATGAGCAACAATTCCAATCCCTATCAGGCCACGCTTTAGTGTCATTGTCATATACTGAATTGTGCCGTGAGATAACTTCTCCTGCACTCGGGAGTGATGAATCCTCTATCTATCCACCATAGGATTGATACATTCTTTGATGCAGCCAATCACCATCGTATTGACAGCTTTGAAAAGAACTGCGTTAGGCTAGTGTCAAACTATACCAATCGGTGCACAAGGCACTCCGGTGATCTCAAGTCTAAGGATCACATGCACCACCATTCGTTAGAGGATTTGTTCCATAGACATTGGGGTTGCCATCCATATGGAATCCTCTAGTGGGTCAGTCCAGTGAACTTGCTACGGTGTATTCGCCTACAGCAAGCACCCATGTGTTGCACTAGGTTGTCACCAAACAACCTTGATAAGCGAGATCAGTCACTGCCTTTCTACAGGGTCGTTCAACAATATGATAGCCTTATCGTATTATTATCCGCTGCCCTTACTTGCATCAATATCCGGGGCTACGGACGCTTTCTAGAATGGCCACCATATGTGCTCATAGGGTTCTCACTATCAAGATTTGAAACACTTGATACCCTCGTCATGGTTCTACCATTCTAAGGACATATATGAATACATATTGCAATAATAATGATTTACGCGATATAGAATAAAATGCCTTTTTATCATTGATTAATGAACATTATTACAAAGAGTCAATTCTACAATAATTGATTGGCTCTAGGGCATCTACTCTAACATTGCATACCTTCTCAGCTTGCCCATCAAAAACGAAACCATCGGGTTGTGTCATATACACATCCTCTTCAAGGTTTCCATGCAGGAAAGCCGTTTTGACATCCATTTGCCAAATCTCATAATCATGATACGCTGCAGTCGCAAGCATAATCCAGATGGATTTAATCATGGCAACTGGTGAAAAAGTTTCTTCATAGTCAATACGATGAATTTGTTTGAAACCTTTGGCAACTGGTCGTGCCTTATAAGTGTGCACTTTGCCATCCATGTCAATCTTCTTCTTGAAGACCCATTTGCACCCTATGGGTTTTACCCCTTCAGGTGGTTCCACCAGAGACCATACTTGGTTCTGGTACATGGAGTCCATCTCAAATTTCATGGCTTCAAGCCTTTTAATGGAATATGGGTCTGATATAGTGTCTTCGTAGGTTCTGGGTTCATCGTTTTGGTAGATTAGTACGTCACCATATTGAGTCACAAGATAGCCGTATCTCTCTGGCTTATGGTGTACTCTCCCAAACCTACGTAACTCCTGTGCAACTTAAGGTGGTTCACTTTGATCCACGAATTGTGGAGTGACCTCCTTACGATGTTTAACCACTTCTTGTGGCACATCTTTCCGTGCTGCGTCTAATGTACCTCGTTGTTCTAGAACTTTATTGAGTTCTACGTTTCTCCCACTAGTACTTCTTAAGAAAAATTCTTTTTCTAAGAAGACACCAGTACGAGCGACAAAAATTTTGCGCTTTTCTGGGTGGTAGAAATAGTACCCTTTGGTTTCCCTAGTGTTAGAGTAGATGCCCTAGAGCCAATCAATTATTGTAGAATTGACTCTTTGTAATAATGTTCATTAATCAATAAAAGGCTTTTTATTCTATATCGCGTAAACCATTATTATTGCAATATGTATTGATATATGTCCTTAGAATGGTAGAGCCGTGACGAGGGTATCAAGTGTTTCAAATCTTGATAGTGAGAACCCTATGAGCACATATGGTGGCCATTCTAGAAACGCCCTCCCGTAGCCCCAGATTATTCGAACTAAGGGCACGTATAATACGGTAAGGCTATCATAGTGTTGAATGACCTCGCCGAAAGGCAAGGGTCGATCTCACTTGTCAAGGTTGTTTGGTGACAACCCTGGTGCAACACATGGGTGTTTGTTGTAGGCGATTACACCACAACAAGTTCACCGGATCGACCCTCCCACCGGAGGATTCCATATGGATGGTAACCCCTTGTCTATGGAACAAATCCTCTAACGAATGGTGGTGCATGTGATCCTTAGACTTGAGATCACCGAGTGCCTTGTGCACCGATTGGTGTAGTTTGACACTAGCCTAACGCAGCTTCTTTTCAGTCGCCAATACGGTGGTGATTGGTCGCATCAAGGAGTGTATCAAGACTATGGTGGATTGACAGAGGATTTATCACTCCCGGCACGGGAGAAAGTTATTCTCACGGGCGCAATTCAAGATATGGCAATGACACTAAAACGTGGGCCACAAAGTGGGATTGAGTTGTTGCTCTATCCAATTTATAATACGGGTCATTGGTCCAAAAACTGAATAAATAATATCGAGAGTAACCGAAGGTTGACACTATTTCTATGCCTTCGCCTCGCCGAGATAACGTATGATGAAAGGATCGAATTGCACGGTAACCATATCGCTGACAGTAGCTACTTTGTCAATCCGACCCTATCGGTGGCCATGATGCCTGCTAGGGGCCAATCTTGGTCTCTGTATTAGTGAGACGATTAATTGGTGTTAATCGCAATACCGTACAATCGCCGATATGATGAGGAGCCCTAAGGGTCACACACATAGAAGACAATTTAAGATGCAAGAAGAAAGAAGGGTGTTGCCTTTTTAAGGCGAAAGGGTATTTTGGTAATTTCACAAAGGCAATTAAATTTGCCGAGGTCGTAGCCTTTATTTAATTTGTTAGAAAAATTAAATAAGTGAAATTACGTTTAAATGTGTGTTCGCACATATTTAAATATATTATCATTATTGTTAAATGTTAATATATATTTAAATATATATATTAATTGATTTTAATTGAGATAATGATGGAAATTAAAATAAATCAAATTGGGAGTGTTTGGCAACATGGGGCGTTTGGGTTGGAGCCCAAGCCTATTCCGTATGGGATTAGGGCAAATTGTTTTTAAGTATAAAAAGAAAAGTGTGTGATTTTTTTAATTAAGTGAGTTTTTTCTTTGAAAACCAATACACACAAAGCAGCCCCCAATCTTTTGCCTCTCCCACTAAGAAGAACACCATTGCCTAAAATCAATTCAATTGATTTTGACTTTCTTATCTTGAAGCCAAAGAGGATCTAGCAAATCCCTCTTGGTTCTTTTTTAAGATTGTCTTCGTGTGGACTACGCAGTTCGATCCTACACTTGGATCGGTAGCAAAACGCTCGACGACAAATTTGGAGGAGCCTTCAACGTGCGTTTGTTTCTCTTAACTCATGTTGTAAATTTATGCAGATTTTATTTAATATAAATTGTTAAAATCATACCCTTGATCTTGGCTCATGTAAACGATCCTGTTATTTTATTTTTTAGTTTCCACGCGTATACGGACCGTTTACTAACAAAGGGTATCGAGCCTAGGGTACCGAATTTTACAATTTTTTATGTGTATGGTTGATAACATGTATTTGATGATAATATGTTGCCATATTGAATCAAGCAAATCTGCCTTGAAATATGTTTTAAAACTGATTAATCGATTAATTTAATTTGTTGATGATCCTCGTGGTTTGGTTTAATGCATGATGGATTTTTGTTGAGATCAATGTGTTTGATTGATTGCAAAAATCTGGTTGAGTGTTTTTTGGTTCGTTGTACGCCGCATGTAATCCATCCGAGCTGCAGACTGCGCGCCGCAAGGCGATATAATCCATCGCCGCAGCGATCGCCGCCGCGCGATCGCCCTCGGACGAGTGTTCGATGAAACAAGCTGCCATGCTGATATAACCCATCGCCGCGCGATCAGCCCTCCCTCCCCGGACGTGCGCTGTACCAAAACCAATGCACGCCGTGGCGATCTAACTCATCGCTGCAGCGAGCGCACTTCCAAGTGTGCAGGGGGTAAAATGCAAAGTTTCAAAACTTTTGGACTAAACCGTAAATCTACAAATTATCGGGGGTAAATTGTAATTAACCCTAGCAAATTTCAGAAATTGATTGTTTTTTGAAATGTATGCTTTGTACTTGTTTGTATATTGCATGGTGCCCGGTACATGAGCCTTAGACCTAAGGGTGAATGTTTTAATTATTTTTGGGTATGTATGGTTGTATTTTATTAAATAGGCCTCGCGTGTCCCGCCTTTCTCCTCTTCTCGATGTATATTCTCTTCTCATCTAATTCCCCTCGAATCAATCGAGGTTTCTAAATTTATTGATGTAAAGAATTTGTATAATTATTTATTGTAAATTTAGAAAGATATTTTTTTGTAATGTACTTGAAGTCGAGCAAAGGACGAGGCAACCATACTTGAAGACTCAAGATTTTTTATTACAGACCCCCTAGGTGACCCACCGATTCCTCTAGGCTCGAGGAAATCGGTTTTAGTTGGGCCATGTACCGGCACGTTAATTTTTGTTTAGAATGCATGCTAAGGTTGAATGTTTGATAACATGCCAAACAATGTCATTCTAACAAAGATAATAATTTGGTGAGACATTAAATAACAAAACCCTCAATTAAAGTATATTAAGTCACGAAAGCCTTCCATCACCATGGTTTTAATCAAACCACCTGTCGTCGAAACCTTGTTCGCCAAAGCGAAGGGTACACTTCTACCAAAGGGAGGTTAAAATGCATTGGAGTTTTCCTTAATGGTGATGGGTCGACTTAAAATGACGGTTTTGCTTGTTCGCCAAAGCGAAGGTTGATAAACACGCTGCCATAGGCATAGTAGAGCAAAGACACATATTGTGTGTACGTGGTGACATGTAGTGTCCACTTATCGATACCGAGAATCACACTTGAGGACGATGGCATGTATCGGCCCATTGGATTGTGTGATTGGCTTGTTGGCTTTCACATTTGAGGTTGATAGTGGGAGCTATCAACCGGGTGTGGATTAAGTTTGTTGGCCTACCTAATCAACTCATTTTGGCTTGTTCGCCAAAGCGAAGGTTTGAAATGGGCAGATGGGATTTTGGTCCACTAGGGAAAGTCAACGGGCTTTCCCGAAAGTTAATAGTGAGGGCTATTGGCTTGAGTAAAATAGTGGGAGCTTGCTTAATAAAAGACCATATTAAACAATAATAATGAACATGGTAATAACGGTTACTTTTTTCGCACTTGTAGATTCACTTAAATTTGAGCAAAATGATCCCAACATCACCGCGACAAATCATCGAACTGAGAGAAATGGAATGGTGAAAATTTCGTTGATCGGGTATAGAAGTATAAATAATATACTTACTAAGCGATAGATTATACACCATTGAGCAAGCTCTATCACCGGAGCCTCCGATAGTTCTATCCATGAGACGGGTATGTATATGTGAAGCATACACATGATGCAAAAAGCGTAAATGACTAGATACATTGTGCTTGCATCAATGGCACCATTATCGCGAAAGCAAGTGCTAAAATGGATTTAGCTTCTATTCTTCATTTTCTTCAAGAAATGAGAAGCATATGGTGTCTCGGCCGTTATTCGATATGTAGGATGGAAGAGGGTACCAAAATTGGCGATCATATACTCAAGTGGATCAAGTATATGAACAAGCTTGAGATTTTGGGATGTGGACTTAGAGAAGGTTTAGCAATAAACCTAATATTACACCATTACCGGATTCTTATTCTCAATTTGTCTATGACTTTATTGAGGAAGATAAGAAGAATACCCTTTCCGAGCTTCGGATTTGTGAAGACTACCGAGTCGTGCATGAAAATGTCAAACATTGACGTTGGTTGAAGCCAACTCAAGTGAAAAGGAAAGGGCTCAAGTCGATGGAAAGAATCGCAGTAAAGGAAAGGTGTTTGTCCTCACCGTGGGAATCCCTACCACCGGAGGAAACATTGCAAGGCCTTCCTAGCAAAAAGGAAGAAGAATGTTACTTCTTCGCGTATGTTGTTGAGATTAACTTCTCCCATAAACATCTAGTTGACACAAGATGTGGTACTCACATTTGATTGATGTGTGGGAACTATGGTAGAGTAGATTGCTCGAGGGAGGGAGGTGGACCTCATCGGGGCTTGGAAATGAAGCACGTGTCCGCTACATTTGCCTGTAGGATCTTATCGCTTGATTTAGCCGATGGACTTGTTTCTTGGAACTTGTGGATTATTATGGTTTTTCTTTAGTTTCTAGAAATTATGTATTTCGTGTCCACATAGGACAAATGAGAATATTAGTTTACTAATGGATTATTGTCCTTGAGTATAAATAATATTCTTTATGGAACTATTTCATAATAATATGTTCTTAAGAAAGACAACAAGGATAATCTCAAAAATGACTACTATGCCAACTTTGGCAAGTTGAGCTAAACATACCTAAAGGAATGTGGGATAGTATCACAACTCACCCTCCTTATACACCCCCAACACAATGGAGGTGTCGAAAGGAGGAATAGGACCTTACTTGACATGGTTAGGTCCATGATGAGTTTTAGTGATTTACCCGCATCGCTCGGGGTTATGCCCTCCAGAGACCGCGACTCACGTTTTGAACCGTGCCGCCAAAGTTCAGAGATAAGACTCCATATGAGCTATGGAGTAGGCGAAAGCCCAACTTGTCTTATCTAAGGATTTGGGGTTGCGGCTTATGTTAAGAAATTGACTTTGAACAAGCTGGGCCCAAAATCCCGTAAATGTATATTTGTGGGGTATCCAAAGGAGACCAAAGGATACTATTTCTACCACCCAAGAGCGCAAAATTTTTGTTACTCGATCGGTGTCTTCCTAGAAAAGGAATATTTTCTAAGAAGTACTAGTGGGAGAAAAGTAGAACTCGTGAAGTTCTAGAACCACAAGGCATACTAGACGAAGGACGGGATGATGTGCCACAAAAAGGTGGTCGAGCATCATGAGGAGGTTACTCCACAACTTGTGGATCAAAGTGAACTACCTCAAGTAGCACAGAGCTACGTAGATCCGGGAGAGTACGCCATGAGCCCGAGAGATACGTTATCTCGTGACTCAACATGGTGACGCATCGGTCTACCAAGACGATGAACCCGTAACCTACGAAGACGCTTATATCGGATCCAGATTCGTTAAATGGCTTGAAGCCATGAAATCGAGATGGACTCCATGTACCGTAACCAAGTGTGGTCTCGTGGAACCACCTTGAAGGGTAAAACCCATAGGTGTAAATGGGTCTTCAAGAAGAAGATCGACATGGATGGCAACGCATACTTACAAAGCACGCTAGTTGCCAAAGGTTTCAAACAAATTCATGGCATTGACTATGAAGAAACCTTTTCGCCGGTTGCCATGATTAAATCCATCCCGGATTATGCTTGCAATTGCCGCATATCATGATTATGAGATTTGGCAAATGGATGTCAAAACCGCTTCCCGAACTAAACCTTGGCGGAGGATGTGTACATGACACAACCTGATGGTTTTGTTCTTGATAGTCAAACCAATAAGGTATGCAAGTTACAGAGATCCATTTATGGACTCAAGCAAGCTTCAAGGAGTCGGAACATTCGCTTTGATGAAGCCATAAAAGAATTTGGTTTTATCAAGAACGAAGATGAACCCCTGTGGTTTACAAGAAAGTGAGTGGGAGCGCAAAGAGCATTCCTAGTGTTGTATGTCAATGACATACAATAGATCGGGGAATGATATACCGAACTTGCAATCAGAAAGACTTGGTTATCCAAGTGCTTCTCCATGAAGGACTTAGGGGAAACACCTACATCCTCTAATAAAGATCTATCGTGGATAGATCGTGGTAGGTTGCTCAAACTAAGTCAAAGTACATAGACAAGGTACTGAACACATTCAAGATAGAAAAAATCCAAGAAGGGATTTCTTCGATGGCATATGGTGTCTATCTCGTAGAGATATGTGTCTTTAACCACACAATGAGAGAGATAGAATGAAGAGGATCCCACATGCTTTAGCAAGTGGATCCATCTTATATGTTCGATTGATATCTAATGTGCATTCAAGATTTGTAAGTGGATGTCAATCAGCTCAAGTGAGCAATATGTTATGTACTTAGATTGATGTCTTATGTGCATTCAAAGACTAGTAGAAGATATCAACTAAATCCAAGTGAATGACACCGGGTGAGTGTCAATGGACATTCTTAAGTGCTTGAAAAGGGCTTAAGAATATATATTCTTGGATTATGGAAGAAAGATGAGCTCACCGTAAGAGAATACAAAGACGCTATTTCCAAACAGAAAAGGATGATTATAGTTCGCAATTTGGGATTACACATTTTGTCTCAATATAATCGCAAAGAGCCGCAAGAGCTCAAATTGGTGTACCGCAGTGGGATTCTACAATTGATGCTAAGTGTATCGCATTTTTAATGCAACTGTAAGGGCGCTTGGATCAAGAAGTTCATTATCGAACTTGATGTGATTTCAAGCATTGCTAATCCAAGATAGTTGTATCGCGATAACAATGGAGCCATTGTTATGGCTGAGCAATCACGGTCTCACCAAAAATCCAAACACTTACTTAGTTGATTCAATCGATCCAAGGATCGATATGAAAGGGAATGTGCGATTTGCGTAATACCTAACAACCCACTATTAAAGTTTCTATTGAAGCGCATGATGGGCACTTGGATCATTCAATGTTGAGTGCATGAATGATCGCTATAGTGCGCACTTGTGTCATTCAAAGTTGAGGGCATGAATGATTGGCTATAAAGGCAAGTGGGAGATTGTTAGAGTAGATGCCCTCTGAGCCAATCAATTATTGTAGAATTGACTCTTTGTAATAATGTTCATTAATCAATAAAAGGCTTTTTATTCTATATCGCGTAAACCATTATTATTGCAATATGTATTGATATATGTCCTTAGAATGGTAGAGCCGTGACGAGGGTATCAAGTGTTTCAAATCTTGATAGTGAGAACCCCTATGAGCACATATGGTGGCCATTCTAGAAACGTCCGTAGCCCCAAGATTATTCGAACTAAGGGCAACGTATAATACGGTAAGGCTATCATAGTGTTGAACGACCTCCCCGCCGAAAGGCAAGTCGATCTCACTTGTCAAGGTTGTTTGGTGACAACCTCCGGTGCAACACATGGGTGTTTGTTGTAGGCGACCACACCACAACAAGTTCACCGGATCGACCCACCGAGGATTCCATATGGATGGTAACCCCTTTGTCTATGGAACAAATCCTCTAACGAATGGTGGTGCATGTGATCCTTAGACTTGAGATCACCAGAGTGCCTTGTGCACCGATTGGTGTAGTTTGACACTAGCCTAACGCAGCTTCTTTTCAGTGTCAATATGGTGGTGATTGGCCGCATCAAGGAGTTGTATCAAGACTATGGTGGATTGACAGAGGATTCATCACTCCCGGCACGGGAGAAAGTTATCTCACGGGCCGCAATTCAAGATATGGCAATGACACTAAAATCTGGGCCACAAAGTGGGATTGAGTTGTTGCTCTATCCAATTTATAATACGGGTCATTGGTCCAAAAACCCGAATAAATAATATCGAGTAACCGAAGGTTGACACTATTTCTATGCCTTCGCCTCGCCGAGATAACGTATGATGAAAGGATCGAATTGCAGCGTAACCATATCGCTGGACAGTAGCTACTTTGTCAATCAGAATAACTCCTCTTTAGTACTATTCTTATAATAACGTACTATGTAAAATATAGATATGTATATAATATGAAAGATAAGTGGGCTCAAATTTTTCTTTACTCATAAAAATATACTTCTTTACAAATACAAAATACCATGTATTAAAAACTTTCTAATTAATACAAAATATTATAGTGGAGACAAGGGTGGTGCCAATACTTTCGCTCCTCGACGTCCATCCGACCACCGCTCCTATTTCGCAAAATGCAGAAGAACAACGGGGTGAGCACAACAATGCTCGCAAGTAAATCATCTACTACTTGTCCCCATAACTCACTCTTTGGTTCTTCCCTTACTCGACGTTTCGCTATTTCTATTTCTCACCGTTTTTCTTTCTTTCTTTCTAATACCGTTATACTCTTTACTCGTTCGCTCTTAACTTTCTTTCTTTCTCTCTCTTTTTCTCTTATTCTTACTCACCATGAAGGACAATCATGGTTCTCTCTTATTCTCATCATACTTACCATGAAGGAAAGTCATGGTTCTCTTTCTCATTCTCGATATACTCACTAACCATGGAAGAACTCATGGTACATGCATATATGAGACGTACATGCAACTAATGTAAAAGAACCGCATGTTTTCTTTCTTCTACTTTAGTCTTACTAACTCAAACTTTCGCATTCTTTCTCATACTCTCTCTTTCTATCTCATTCTTTCTCAAGCTTTCTCAAGCTTTCTCATTCTTTAATTCCGTCTATTATCTCATTCTCATTTCTGCTTCTTTCTCATAACTCTTTTCTGATAACTCTCTTTAGAAATCACGGCCTTATCTTACCGGAGGCACGGCCAGGACTCGCTCCCGCTCTACGTGACTTCTACTCATTCTAGCCGATCGAACTTGGTTATGCATGGATTCGGAACCCTTGGCCACGTGAGTGTATAATCTCTCTCGGGTACTGGTATAGCCCTCATCCGCATGCACTCACGGCTACACCACTTCTCTATCGATACTCATGCCGCTTTCTCAATGCGGCATACATGCGGAATACTCTACCCATTACTCACGGGTTCCCCATCGCATAACCTACTCTCTATGCTCGTATCTCTCTTACTCTTTCTCATGTTTGCTCATCTCTTTCTCAAACTAGTAGTCATAATATAGCTTAACTCTTAGCTTGTCTCATCTCTATTCTTTCTCATCCTTACTCATTGGAATGTCACGACCTCATCCGACCGAGGCACGACCGGGCACTACCACTCTACGTGACTTCCGCCATTTCGCCACCGATCGGATTTAGTTATGCATGGATTCGAACCTTTGGCCATGTGAGTGTACAATCTCTCTCTGAATGTCACGACCCCATCTCGACCGGAGGCACGGCTGGAACCTCATGTTCCACTCGCATGACGGTCACGGCCTCATCTAACCGGGAGGCACGGTTGAACCTGAGTTCCCACTCGCGTGACTCTACTCGCCACCACAAAGTTCCCCATCGCACAACTTACTCTATTCTCCTCTTTAACTCTTGTGCACAAGATCTCTATTCTTTCTCTAGCTACTCATCATAATGTAGCTTAACTCTTAGAGTAATTCTTTACTCTTTCTCAACTTTTCTCCTTACTATCGAGTATTCTCATTCACTTTACTCTTAAGGGTTGCTATTCTCAACATTCTCTACTCTTTTCTTACTCAAGCTATTACTTATAGTATAGCTTATCTTCAAAATTCTTTACTCTTAAACTAGTACTCACAAGATAGCTCATACTCAACATTCTATATTCTTTCTCAAACTACTTCTTAATGCACAAATTATGCATATGGATGGTTCATACTTAATAATGCACTTTTGAAATGCCAAATGCAAGATTTCCTCAAAACAGTCATTCTGCACAGGTCACACTAAAAAAGACCATAACTTTCATTATACACCTCTGATTGCTATGGTTCTGATCTCGTTTTAAAGCTTAGAAACAGGGCTACAACTTCTCTGTTTTGATCTCGGCCCAGTTCAAACCGTAAGATACTCAAAAATCATTTAGAAAGTTACGGCAGTGACAGGGCAGATTTCACTTAGGCATTTCATCAAGCAACTTATGTGCATACAAAAACTCTTCATTAACTACAACTCTCCTTCTCTTTTTAACCATCCAAAATTGGAAGTAAATTCCCTTCTATGGGCATAAACCCTACCATAGAAAAAACACTCCCAAAATACAAACTCAATCTCCTCCAACTTCATCTCAATCTATTACTCATAAACACTTTCCATAAAGGAAATATCCAACAAACATAATGTAAATACTCTTCTCAACTCAATTTCTCAACAAATAAACATACATCTCTACTCAATTTCTCAATAAGCATCATATATACATGCATAAATAAATCTCTACTTAAGAATTTCTTAAACTTTAGCTTGAGTTGGATTTACTTACCTCATACTTGAGTAGTCTCCACTAAAGCTCTCTACTCTTGTTGGATCATAACTTTCCTTATTTCCTAAGCATAAACTTAGTAAGAACTTAACCCTTACATGAATAAAATTCATCTCTAAAGTAGGGATTCTTACCTCTTCTTGCTTAGGGATCACTTTGTCAAATTCCAACTCAAAACTCTCAAAAAATCCCTTTGAAAATTGAGTGAGAAATTGAGAGAAAATGGGAGATGAAGAGGCGGTGGAAATGGGTAGAATGAATGGGTTTTGAGAACTCAACCCTTATTAACTCATATAATATCCACTCTTTCCCATTTTGCCCTTACTCTTTCTTGAAAAATTCCACCTTTATCTTTTAATTCTTTACAAACTCACCCCCCATTTAACATTATTCTCCATGAAATTTCCTTACATTTTACTCCCCACTTTTCCTACTAATTAGGGGTAGAATGGTCATTGTGTCCCAAAAGAAGAATTCTCTAGAAACCTCAAGGAACTTTTCTCGCCAGAATGCCGCCGCGCGAAGAACTTCCTATCGCCCTGGCGAAACATTCCGTAACCAACACTGCCAACACAAAACCAACGCCGCCGCGGCGAAGCTTCTCCTCGCCTTGGCCAAGACCGAAATTCCAAAAATTTGCTAAGTCTTGATCAATTCCGTGGTACACACTCAACCAAACCCCAAAACATAAACTCAACCAAAGAACATGAATCATATATAAACTCATTTAGGGGCAATTCAGTAATTCTTTTAGGCCATACCGTACCACAGTGGGCTACGTATTTCAAGTGGGGTATTACAATTCTCCCCCTTAAAAGAATTTCGTCCCCAAATTCGATGAACAACTCGAGTAACGATTCTGGATACCTTAATTTACCTCTGTACTTTCACCTAGGGAGGGAAATTCTTGTTTTGGAAGCTCTTTGATCTTTCATCCCAATATTTAGACTGGACACTCCTCAAACATAGAACTCTCAATCTCCCTCTTAATGCTCAAAACATGGGAGGGCTCACTTACATACTTTCGACGATCGAAATATAAAACACATTATATACACTTTCGTCCATACTAGGGGGTGGGTAGTATCAAACACCTTTCCCACTCATTATAATATCTCACATGGACTCGTATTCGATGCTAACTTTTCTCGCTATTAAACACGTTACTCCTTGGCCGTAGGGGAAAAATCTTAAAATAAAGCACTCTACCACTCACTCGAATTCAATAACTTTTCTCTTCAAACAGGCCAAACGTTTCTATTTCACTTGGGCTTGATCGATTCTACTTCGATTAACTTTATCTCTTCAATCAATTCCCCGAGTCATTTCTAGCCCAAGAATTGTCTTTAACTCATCTTTCTAATCCCACCCACATCTCAAGACAAAAGGAGTTCAACATAGTCTCCACCATGCCAAGTCTCGTAAAGAGCCATCTTATTTGTAAATCCGAACTCTTAACATGGCAAATCCTTGTTTCAAACGATCTCCAATCTTCATACTTTTGATCTAACTCTAACCATCTTTTTCTTTTCCGCCTCATACTCAACTCCCTCTAAGTAAGGAGATTCATTAAACTCTTAGGGTTGGTATAAATCTTACTCGGGCACCATAAAAGTAATGCCTTCAAACTTGTGGGTAAAGACTACTACAAACCGAGCAAGACAATTAAGAAACACCTGATGATAACTTTCGACTTCCACACACTTGAAAAATACTATTGTACTCCTTAATCCCGGTCTAAAGATCATCTCGTAACGGGCACTTATTCTTCACTATCGGTTATTCACATTCGTTAATGACCCTTCCTTCTTCCCCTACAAACAAGATCGGAGTTCCCTGGGTGGGAGAATGCCTTGATCGAATAGGACCTTTATTTCGTTAATCTTCAAGATGCTTCTTTAACCCTTCAAGCTCTACCGCCACCCTTAGATAAGGGATTTAGACATCTAGTGTCGTCCAGCTACTTCAACACAAAATTCAACTACTCTTATCGGAGGTAAGGGCCTCCCGATAACTCATTCGTAAATACCTCTAAAAAATTCTCGACTACGCACACTTTGAATCTCTCGGTTATAGGACATCATACTTAGCACCACATGAACTATCGGGTCCAAAACACCCTTTTCTTAACATCTCTAACTTTCACACTACCCGCAATATATCCGAATGAATGGCCCCGCCGCATTCTGAAATGATATTATGAGTGACTCTCATTCTTCCCCTCGTAATCAATCCCTACATCTCTCTTCCTTTGGGAACTCGTGCTAAAAAACATCCAGGAGGGCAAAGGACACTATCTAATCAATTGTTAACTCTTTAACTCTCTTTCATGGATCACTACGAACTTTATTCCGAATAAATCTTCCCTTCTCTCAAACTTCACTCTAAGCTCGGGGGAGGGGTTCTATTTCCTCGATTTTAGCCCACTGGACCACTTGTCTTTTCTCACTTCCAAATACTCATTACTCCGGTATACAAACCTTACAAGGGAGTTAATCTCACCTGCCTACTCTTCACCGTACTCAATCCTTATTAAAACTATTAAACTTTTTATACCGTCTTATGAACTTTGCCAACCGATCTCAACTTCAACCATCTTCTAAACTCTTTCTCAAATCATGACCAAACCATCGTGGGTATCCTCCATTAATGCCCACAAAACTCGGGCATCCCTTTAAGACAAGAGAATGGTATACCTGGGATCTTCACCCGTTCTATTAACCACTCAACGGCTAAACCATTCTTTTTACCACCAACGGTTTGTTGTACTTTTAAACTCTAACGGGCGATAATAACTTAGAAACCCATGAATCGATTCAACTGATTCTATACCTATCTCGGTATCGACCTTTCGCTTCTCTTCTAAGAGGTCGACTTGGATGGGGTTTCAATCCTTTCTAATTCAACTCGGGAAGTAAGTTTCCGCACTCCATCCCGGGCTTATTCTCAACTCATACTGGGTCTTGTATCTCATTGACAAGACAACCACATTAAACAACTCAAATAACACTTCAAGCAAAGAAAAACTTAACGATACACGTCGGCATACGGGAACATCATGGCGGGAGAATGGCACACTGTCAAATCCCAAAATCTTTGCTCGATACCAAAAAAATGTAACAACTCCTCTTTAGTACTATTCTTATAATACGTACTATGTAAAATATAGATATGTATATAATATGAAAGATAGTGGGCTCAAATTTTTCTTTACTCATAAAAATATACTTCTTTTACAAATACAAAATACCATGTATTAAAAACTTTCTAATTAATACAAAATATTATAGTGGTGGACAAGGGTGGTGCCAATACTCTTCGCCTCGACGTCCATCCGACCACCGCTTCCTATTTCGCAAAAGAAAAGCAGAAGAACAACGGGGTGAGCACAACAATGCTCAAGAAGTAAATCATCTACTACTTGTCCCCCATAACTCACTCTTTTGGTTCTTCCCTTACTCGACTGCTTTCGCTTATTTCTATTTCTCACCTTTTCTCTCTTTCTTTCTAATACCGTTATACTCTTTACTCGTTTCGCTTCTTAACTTTCTTTCTTTCTCTCGTTCTTTTTCTCTTATTCTTACTCACCATGAAGGACAATCATGGTTCTCTTATTCTCATCATACTTACCATGAAGGAAAGTCATGGTTCTCTTTCTCATTCTCGATATACTCTCACTAACCATGGAAGAACTCATGGTACATGCATATATGAGACGTACATGCAACTAATGTAAAAGAACCGCATGTTTCTTTCTTCTACTTTTAGTCTTACTAACTCAAACTTTCGCATTCTTTCTCATACTCTCTCTCTTTCTATCTCATTCTTTCTCAAGCTTTCTCAAGCTTTCATTCTTTAATTCTGTCTATTATCTCATTCTCATTTCTGCTTCGCTTTCTCATAACTCTTTTCGATAACTCTCTTTAGAAATCACGGCCTTATCTTACCGGGAGGCACGGCCAGACTCGCTCCCGCTCTACGTGACTTCTACTCATTCTAGCCGATCGAACTTGGTTATGCATGGATTCGAACCCTTGGCCACGTGAGTGTATAATCTCTCTCGGGTACTGGTATAGCCCTCATCCGCATGCACTCACGGGCTACCACCACTTCTCTCTGATACTCATGCCGCTTTCTCAATGCGGCATACATGCGGAATACTCTTACCCATTACTCACGGGTTCCCCATCGCATAACCTACTCTCTATGCTCGTATCTCTCTTACTCTTTCTCATGTTTGCTCATCTCTTTCTCAAACTAGTAGTCATAATATAGCTTAACTCTTAGCTTGTCTCATCTCTATTCTTTCTCATCCTTACTCATTGGAATGTCACGACCTCATCGACCGGGAGGCACGGACCGGGCACTACCACTCTACGTGACTTCCGCTCATTTCGCCACCGATCGGATTTAGTTATGCATGGATTCGAACCTTTGGCCATGTGAGTGTACAATCTCTCTCTGAATGTCACGACCCCATCGACCGGAGGCACGGCTGGAACCTCATGTTCCACTCGCATGACGGTCACGGCCTCATCTAACCGGGAGGCACTACTGAACCTCAGTTCCACTCGTGACTCTACTCACCACAGTTCCCCCATCGCACAACTTACTCTATTCTCCTCTTTAACTCTTGTGCACAAGATCTCTATTCTTTCTCTAGCTACTCATCATAATGTAGCTTAACTCTTAGAGTAATTCTTTACTCTTTCTCAACTTTTCTCCTTACTATCAGAGTATTCTCATTCACTTTACTCTTAAGGGTTGCTATTCTCAACATTCTCTACTCTTTCTTACTCAAGCTATTACTTATAGTATAGCTTATCTTCAAAATTCTTTACTCTTAAACTAGTACTCACAAGATAGCTCATACTCAACATTCTATATTCTTTCTCAAACTACTTCTTAATGCACAAATTATGCATATGGATGGTTCATACTTAATAATGCACTTTTGAAATGCCAAATGCAAGATTTCCTCAAAACAGTCATTCTGCACAGGTCACACTAAAAAGACCATAACTTTCATTATACACCTCTGATTGCTATGGTTCTGATCTCGTTTTAAAGCTTAGAAACAGGGCTACAACTTCTCTGTTTTGATCTCGGCCCAGTTCAAACCGTAAGATACTCAAAAATCATTTAGAAAGTTACGGCAGTGACAGGGCAGATTTCACTTAGGCATTTCATCAAGCAACTTATGTGCATACAAAAACTCTTCATTAACTACAACTCTTCCTTCTTTTTAACCATCCAAAATTGGAAGTAAATTCCCTCTATGGGCATAAACCCTACCATAGAAAAACACTCCCAAAATACAAACTCAATCTCCTCCAACTTCATCTCAATCTATTACTCATAAACACTTTCCATAAAGGAAATATCCAACAAACATAATGTAAATACTCTTCTCAACTCAATTTCTCAACAAATAAACATACATCTCTACTCAATTTCTCAATAAGCATCATATATACATGCATAAATAAATCTCTACTTAAGAATTTCTTAAACTTTAGCTTGAGTTGGATTTACTTACCTCATACTTGAGTAGTCTCCACTAAAGCTCTCTACTCTTGTTGGATCATAACTTTCCCTTTATTTCCTAAGCATAAACTTAGTAAGAACTTAACCCTTACATGAATAAAATTCATCTCTAAAGTAGGGATTCTTACCTCTTCTTGCTTAGGATCACTTCTTTGTCAAATTCCAACTCAAAACTCTCAAAAACCCTTTGAAAATTGAGTGAGAAATTGAGAGAAAATGGGAGATGAAGAGGCGGTGGAAATGGGTAGAATGAATGGGTTTTGAGAACTCAACCCTTATTAACTCATATAATATCCACTCTTTCCCATTTTGCCCTTACTCTTTCTTGAAAATTCCACCTTTATCTTTTAATTCTTTACAAACTCACCCCCATTTAACATTATTCTCCATGAAATTTCCTTACATTTTACTCCCCACTTTTCCTACTAATTAGGGGTAGAATGGTCATTGTGTCCCAAAAGAAGAATTCTCTAGAAACCTCAAGGAACTTTTCTGCCGTAACGTCGCCGCGGCGAAGAACTTCCTACCGGCCCGGCGAAACATTCCAGAACCAACACTGCCAACACAAAACCAACGTCGCCGCGGCGAAGCTTCTCCCTCGCCCCGGCGAAGACTGAAATTCCAAAATTTGCTAAGTCTTGATCAATTCCAGGGTACACACTCAACCAAACCCCAAAACATAAACTCAACCAAAGAACATGAATCATATATAAACTCATTTAGGGGCAATTCAGTAATTCTTTAGGCCATACCGTACACAGTGGCTACGTATTTCAAGTGGGGTATTACAGAATCCGAATCTATCGGGTGGCCATGATGCCTTGCTAGGGGCCAATCTTGGTCTGTGTATTAGTGAGACGATTAATTGGTGTTAATCGCAATACTGTACACTGCCGATATGATGAGGAGCCTAAGGGTCACACACATAGAAGACAATTTAAGATGCAAGAAGAAAGAAGGGCGTTTTGCCTTTTTCCTTTTGTTGAAAGGGTATTTTGGTAATTTCACAAAGGCAATTAAATTTGTTGAGGTCGTAGCCTTTATTTAATTTGTTAGAAAAATTAAAATAAGTGAAATTACGTTTAAATGTGTGTTCGCACATTTAAATATATTATCATTATTGTTAAATGTTAATATATATTTAAATATATATATTAATTGATTTTAATTGAGATAATGATGGAAATTAAAAATAAATCAAATTGGGAGTGTTTGGCAACATGGGGCGTTGGGTTGGAGCCCAAGCCTATTCTCGTATGGGATTAGGGCAAATTGTTTTTAAGTATAAAAAGAAAAGTGTGTGATTTTTTAATTAAGTGAGTTTTTCTTTGAAAACCAATACACACAGCAGCCCCAATTTTTGCCTCTCCCACTAGAACAACACCATTGCCTAAAATCAATTCAATTGATTTTGACTTCTTCTTAATCTTGAAGCCAAAGAGGATCTAGCAAATCCCTCTTTGGTTCTTTTTTTAAGATTGTCTTCGTGTGGACTACGCAGTTCGATCCTACACTTGGATCGGTAGCAAAACGTTCGACGACAAATTTGGAGGAGCCTTCAACGTGCGTTTGTTTCTCTTAACTCATGTTGTAAATTTATGCAGATTTTATTTAATATAAATTGTTAAAATCATACCCTTGATCTTGGCTCATGTAAACGATCCTGTTATTTTATTTTTAGTTTCCGCTGCGTATACGGGACCGTTTACTAACACCTAGGATACCCCACAAAAATGCATCTCTTAGATTTTGGGCCCAACTTGTTCGAAGTCAATTTCTTGACATAAGCTTCACAACCCCAAATCCTTAGATAAGACAAGTTGGGCTTTCGTCCACTCTATAGTTCATATAGAGTCTTATCTATAGACTTTGACGGCACATGGTTCAATACGTGAGTCGCTGTCTCCAAGGCATAACCCCATAATGATACAGGTAGATCACTAAAACTCATTATAGACCTAACCATGTTAAGTAAGGTCCTATTACTCCTTTCATACACTCCATTGTGATGGGTGTATACGGAGGGGTGATTTGTGATACGATCCCACATTCCTTCAGGTATTCAGAATCCTGAGCTCAAGTATTCACCTCCTCGATCTGATAGAAGAGCCTTAATATTTTTGCCCAATAGTGTGCTGTCGTAGACAACCAAGATTAAAAACCTTCCTAACCTAACTACTGAACTGTAAATAGGGTAAGCAAAGGTCGATCCCACAAAGAGTGTCTAGCCGAATTTTCGATGATGTGAACAAGGCTGGGGGGTTTTGAGTAAAACAGAAAACAATCTTAGCAAAAACAAGAACAAAAACAATTCAAATCGAAACTTGGTCTCAGTCAACATCCACCATCGTAATCTTACAACTGATCATTGATGCAAAATTAAATCAATTCATACCTGAATATTCACCGTTGGAATTATTTTCCTATCTCTCTTTAATTGTAATTAGTTAAGAAACAAGCGATCTTAATTAATCTTACCACTAAACAACCCTAGACAAGCGCTCAAGATTTAATCTAGTGGTAAATTTTAAGAATTAGAGAAATCGATGAAGCTAAACAACACAAACTCAAGCGGTTGTATTTAATTTAGTTGAGTGTTCTTCATAAGATTACTAATTCCTAACGCAGCAAATTATTAACCCTAATTGCTTCACAAGTTAGAGGGATCAAACAATTACGGATTTGATATCTAACTTAGCAGTAGATTGCAACAATTAATAAACTAGTAGGCCTCCCTAGTAATTAAACGAAACAATCATAAAATTAGGCACAGAAAAACATCTAATACTCAAACACAAAAATTGAACACTAAGAAAAATAGATTAGATCTCACAGTTTATTGATTCCGAGGCCTCTGTTTCCTTCGACCAAGTTATAAAAGTTTTAGCCACTCATGGCCATAATCAAAACTCAAAAGTGAAAATTTGCAGAGCCCCGAAAAGAGAGGCGTGGTCTCCCTTAAAACCTAATCTGATCTCCCTTTTAAAATCCAATTCAAATCTGGAAAAACTACTCAATCTCCTAAACAAATTCTAATATCCTAAAATAACACTTATCCTAATCTGATTAATTGGAAATAAAATAAAATAGAGTCCTAATAAAATAGGAAAGTGGTGTTTCCAGCTGTAATTTTCGTGCAGCATGTATGTCTTCAAAGCGTGCAATAATAGACTGACTTGCATGACAAGTTAGATCGTCGGCAGTGCAGGTGTGTCAACTTCAGGCCCGATTACAACCTTGATGCAGAGAGAATGTCTCCAAACTCAAAACATGAAAGTTTTAGATCTATTTCTTAGCGTTCCACAGAATTTTGAATCATCTCAATCGGAGCTCGGATGAGAGAATTATGCCCAGATTACGAAGCAATGGCGAAACTGTCCGAATTCACCTAATTAGTTCCGTTTTGCAATTAACACCTCCATTTGCTTCCTAAATCAAAATAAAGTAATAATGAGTACAATTGGGAAACAAATACGTATAAAAGACTAAACATTAAGGGGGTTAAATATGACATTTTGCATTCCCATCACCCAACATATTCTGTACTTCATTCTTTAATTCTCTAAACTTATCAAAGACTTCAGATTTATGTCTCATGAGGTAAACATTACCATATCTACTGAAATCATCAGTAAATGTGATGAAGTAGGAATATCCACCTCTAGCTTCAACTATTAGTGGACCACATACATCATTATGGATGATGCCTAATAGTTCAATAGCCCTTTCACTTTGTCCTGTGAAAGGCGACTTGGTCATCTTGCCTAAAAGGCATGAATCACATACCTCAAATGACTGGAAGTCAAAAGGATCTAAAACTCTATCCCTTTGAAGTTTTGCAACATGGGTCTGATTAACATGATCCAATCTACGTTGCCAGAGGTATGTATGATTTTGTTCGCTATGTTTAGCTTTCTTAGTTTCAACATTGAGAATATCCTTATTGTTCAAATCAAGAACATATAATCCGTTATATAACCTTGCAATTCCAAATAGAATACCATTCAAACTAAAGGACAAAAATCCATTAGAAATTTCAAAACGATATCCTATATTATCCAAAGCAGATACTGAAATAATGTTTCTAGAACTCACAGGTATAAAATAACAGTCTTTGAGTTCTAATAATAAGCCAGAAGGCAAAGACAATGTAAAAACAGCTGTAAGCTAATACAATGCATGCATAATAACAATAGAAAATTGGGCCCGAAAACTTTCTTTTCATTATAAGTCATATGTCTTTTATACACAAAGAGTATTGGTTACAAAAAGTCATTTTAAAAGACAAAACAGGGGAAACAGTGTAGCTATTGCTCCTCGCTTGCCGATGCCCTTCCGACTGCATCATCACCTAGATCCTACATCCACAAAGGAAAATAACGGGGTGAGCACAAAATGATGCTTAGTAAGTAAAACCCTCTATCTGTCTATCCCCGTATGTATTACTCTTAATTCTTTCCTTACACTATTTCTGTTTCTATTTCTGTTTCTCCTAAACGTCATGGCCTCATCTTACCGGAGGTACGGCCGGATGGCGTTCACACAGCACCATCTCACTCTCCATGACTATCGAAAGTGGAATTCACACAGACCAACCCGTTCTTAGTGACTACCGAGTGGGGATCACGAAGCACCTACCCGGTTTTCGTAACTATCGAGTGAAGACCACCTAGCACCTACCCGTTCCTCATAACTTTCGGGTAACGATCACCAAGCATTAACCCATTTCTAATCACTGTCGGGTGATGATCACAAAGCATCAACCCACTTCTATAAATGTCGGATGATGATCACAAAGCATCAACCCCTTCTCTAATAACTAACCGGGTGGTGGTCACAAAGCATCCACCCGTTTCTAATACTTATTGGGTGATGATCACAAAGCATCAACCCATCTCTAATGACTATTTGGGTGGTGATCACAAAGCATCAACCCGATTCTCATAACTGTCGGGTGATGATCACAAAGCATCAACCCATTTCTATTACTCTTCTCATTCACTCTATTCTAGCATTTTTCATTCTCTCTACCCTTAGAGTAGTTGCATCCACCAAGTTCTCTACTCATAGAGTAATTGCATACACAAAGTTTCCTACTCTTTCTTAGGTCACTTTTCAATGCACAATTAGTACCTATGGATGGTTCATCTCCACTAATGCACTTATGAAATGCCAACATGCAATGTTGCAAGAATTAAGGTTCACTATTCATACTCAAACCTCTATTAGGCATTTCATCAAACAACTCAAGTGCATTATAAAACTCTACTATAGCAATGATTCTAAATCTTTCTCTAACCATCCAAAATGGGGAGAAACCCCCTCACATAGCCACATAACCTACCAAAGAAAGACACTTCCAAAAGGGTTCCACAATACCCCTTCAATTCCATATCAAACTACCTTTCCAACCCACAACTCACTTCTTATATTTGAAAGGCATAAACAATCACAAAGCACTAGAAATCTCTATTTAAGCCTCAATAACATGGCATATAACATGTATATAACACACATACATAAGTGCTATCCAAAACCCTAATCAAGAAAATTCCCAAATCTCAACTTGGGTTGGGGTTTACTTACCTTGTTATGGAGAGATTTCACTAACTCTTCCTTTCACTTGGTTTGCTTGACTTTTTCTCTACTCTTAAACAAATGAACAAAAACCCTCCATATTCAATATATTCAAAAATCACAAAGCTTCACAACCAAAGCAAGACTCCTTACCTTAGGATGCCTTAGGTTGATTTTCTACCCCAAATCACTCCAAAAGCCCTTTAAAACTCCTTGATCAAAAGAAAGAGAATTTGAAAGGAAGCAAGAGAGGAGAGTGGCGTTGGAGAAGAAGAATGAAGGGTTTGCAATGTCTTAATTCCTTTTAATGAAATTTATATACAAGCATTCCCATTTTGCCCTTACTCTTCTTTGGGAATTCTATCTATATCCTTTGATTCATTACAAACACACCCCCATATCAACATATTCTCCATGAAAAATCCTTACATTTTACTCCCCACTTTTCCTGCTAATTAGGGGTAGATTGGTCAAATTGCCTTTAGGAAAGAAAATATCTAAAACTTAACAAACATTTTTGGTCGACTGCTGCGCGCGGTGTCTAAGCCAGCCTTCCCGTGGCTACAACACCTCTTCGCTGCGGCGAAGATTCTTCTTCGCCCTGGTGAAGCTTGGCACACTGAACTTCTTCTATTTTCAACCAATTTCAGGGCAAGTATTCAACACAACACTCAATCAAAGGTCAACCAAACAATATTACCAAGAAACCAACTCAAATAAGAGCAAAAGAAGAAACAATAACTACGTACCTCAAGTGGGGCGTTACAGACAAGCAATAAGTCCCTACAGCTAATGTAGCCACATGTGCTCCATTTCCAACTCGTAGGTCCACTTCTCCCTTGGCGAGTAATCTACTTTGCCTTAGTCCTTGCATATCAGTACAAATGTGAGTACCACATCCTGTGTCAATGACCCAAGATGTTGAAGGAGAGAAGTTAATCTTAATCATAAGCATACCTGAAGTCGAAGCATCTGACTTTTTCTTGTTTGCGAGGAAAGCCTTGCAGTGCTTCCTCCAGTGGCCAAGCTTGCCATAATAGAAGCAGATTACCTTCCCACCTTTCCCAACGCCACCCGCAGGCTTAAGAGCATCCCGTCCTTTAGGCTTGGGCATGGGATTGGCCTTGGCCTTACCCTTTCCTTACTGGAAGCTACCAGTAAAACAGGCTTGGACTTCTTCAAGTCCTACTCTACAGTCCTTAGCACGTTCAAAAGCTCCAACAAGGTTTTCACCATAGCGTTCATATTGAAGTTCATTATGAACGGTGCATAAGAGTCAAGCAAGGATTGCAGAATTAAATCCACTTGTAATTCTGCATCTAACTTAAACCCCAAAGTCTCAAGCCTCTCCATGTGCTCGATCATTTTGAGCACATAAGGGCCAACTTGGGCTCTCTCGGTAAGGCGACTTCCAAACAGTGCTTTTGACACCTTGTACCTTTCATGTCGAGCATTCCCTTTGTAAAGCTCCTTGAGGTGTAGAATAATGGCAAAGCAACATCCTTATTCTCATGCTGCTTTTACAGCACTGGTGTCATCAATGCTAACATCAAGCATTGAATGCCATCAGCATCATCAAGGAACTTTTGATAAGTATCCTTTACTTCTTGAGTGGTATCAAGATCAGGCTCAGCCATATATGGCTTCTCAAGGATATACAAATTCTTTTCGGACTTGAGTATAATTCAAAAATTATGACACCAGTCTGAGAAATTGGATCCATCTAACCTGTTTTCTTTCTCGATTATCAGTGCAGGTTCATAATGCTCATTTTTAAGTGAATCTACAATTCAGAAAACTAAAGTCAATATAATGTTTATTATTCCTTAATATGGTCTTTTATTAAAGAAATGCTCCCACTATTTTCCTCAAGCCAATAGCCCCCACTATAAACTTGGGAAAACCCGTTGGCTTTCCTAATGGACTGAGATCCCATTTAGCCCATATCAAACTTTCACTTTGGCGAACAAGCCAAAACGGGTTGATTAGGTAGGCTAAGAAACTTAATCCACACTAGTTGATAGCTCCCACTACCAACCTCATATATGGAGTAAGCCAACAAGCCAATCACACAATACGATGACTGAAGCCATTATTCTCAAGTGTGATTCTCAGTATGAGTAGAGTGGACACTACATGTTGCCACATACACACAACAAGTGTACTTCTCTACTATGGCTATGACGTGTTTATCAATCTTCGCTTTGGTGAACAAGCAAAACTGTCATTTTAAGTCAACCCATCACCATTAAGGAAAACTCTAATGAATTTTAACCTCCCATTGGTAGAAGTGTACCCTTCGCTTTGGCGAACAAGGTTCTGATGAACAGTGGTTTGATTAAAACCATGGTGATGGAAGGCATACGTGACTTAATATACTTATGTTGAGGGTTTTTATTTAATGTCTCACCAGATTATTATCTTTGTTAGAATGTCATTGTTTGGCATGTTATTGAACATTCAACCTTAGCATGCATTCTAAACAAAATAAAATGTGTCGGTACATGGCCCACAAAAATCGATTTCCTCGAGCCTAGAGGAATCGATAGGTCAACCTAGGGTTTAAAAATAAACCTTGTGTCTTCATGTTATTCCTCTTCATAGCTCCTTCGTTTCTTCTTCACGATCATTACAAATAATTTTATAATAAAAATCCTATTCTAATTTACATCAATAAAATAGAAACCCGCGTTACATACGAGGGGAGTGAGATGAGGAGAAGAACTACATGGAGATTTAAAAGAGAGAGGTAGGACACGTACGTCCTATTTGTTTATAAAATTTATAAACAAACCCAATAAAGAATAAACAATAGGTCTAAGGCTCATGTACCGGGCACCATGCAATTATCAAATAAGAACATTGCATACATTAAAAAACAGTCAATTTTTGAATTGGGTGGGTTGAATTATCAAGTTACCACTCTTAAATGTGCAAAATAAATATTGGCTTTAAAGGTTCAAAAACAGTAATTTAGCCCCTGTGCAAAAAACGAAAAGCAAAAACGGAACAGTAGGTTTCTTGTCGCGGAGAATAAATTATTCACACTGGCGAAGTTCATACACATGGTCGCTGCAGCAAAGTTTTATTTCGTCGTGGCTACCTTGAACTTCTAGAAAACACAAAATATTCCAGAGAGACTCATGCCGCGACGAAGTTTTATTTCGCTATGGCGAAGGTTTATTTCGCCGCGGCTAGATTCATTTTTTACATCTCGCCATGGCTAATGCCGCAAAACAGTGAATCACACACAGTAACATCTTTTGCAATTTTTCACATAACGACACGAATCCAAATCAAATCAATGCTTAAACATTCCACCAGGACACCAACCAACCAATACACATTCAATCAACACATTATTTAATCAATTGATTAATTAAAACATTCAACATACAAAATTTTTCCAGATTTAAAAACACTTCAAATCATGCAATAACATGTTATCAAACATCAATTAAACAATATAATCTAATACCCAAGGCTCTGATACCACTGTAAGTAATTGATCTACCAAACGTAGCAGAAAAACAAAAATTCAATCGGTAAATCAATTACCTTTTTGCCAAGATCCGAGTATAGATTATACCGTTTACATGTTTATAAACAAAATCTGTATAAAATAAATCCATTCAAGGACTAGAATACTTACGTACATAGGCTCCTTCGAGTATCTCTGATTTTGGACATGACCACTGTTCACGTGATTCTTCGCTAATCAATCCAATGTAGGATCGCACTCATGAAAGTCCACACGAAGATAATCTGAAGAACCGACAATTGTTTTGCTAGAACAATTGCCGGCATCAAGAATCAAGAACAATCAAAATTGAAAAATTTTCTTCTTCACTTGAAGAAGAAAACATGAGAGAGAGATAACCTTTTGGGTAGCTAGGGTTTTTAATTGAATGAATAATTCTTTGTTTTAATTTTAAGTTGCACTTATATAGTGCAACAATTAAAACCCTATTCCACTTAGGAATAGCCATGGGCTCCAACCCTAGTTCACCCTTGCAACCAAACACACCCTTTATGGTATTTTAATTAATTAATTATTATTATAATTAAAATCAATTAATATATAATAATATATTAACATTTAATTAATATTAATAATTCATTTCAATATATATAGAGATATATTTAAATATAATCTCACTAATTTAATTTTAATATTAAAATTAAATACAGCAACAACCTTAGCAAATTTAATTGCACCGTGAGATTACCAAAATACCCTTTCATCCTTAAAAGATGAAAATACCATTCTCACAAATTGATTCTTAAATTATCTTCTAAGTGTGTGACCCGTAGGCTCCTCATCATATCGGCAGTGTGTAGTATCGCGATTAACACCAATTAATCGTCTCACTACACACATGCCAAGATTGGCCCTTAGCAAGGTATCATGGCCACCCAATAGATTCGGATTCAGCAAAACCATAGCCTGTCAACGGTATGGTTACCGTGCAATCAAATCCTTTCATCAACTGTTATCTCATTGAGACTGAGGTATAGAAATAGTGTCAACCTCAGATATCCTCGACATGTTTGTATTCAATTACTGGACTAATGACAGGAATGTTAAATTGGATTGAGCATCAACTCAATCCCACTGTGGCCACATATTTAGTGTCATTGTCCGCCATCGAATTACCCAAAGGTGATAACTTCTCCCATACCCAGAAGTGATGAATCCTTTGTCGATCCACCATAGTCTCGATATACTTCTCAATGTAGCCAATCACTACCGTATTGATAGCTCTGAATAGAATTACGTTGGGCTAGTGTCAAACTACACCACTTGGTGCACAAGACGCTCCGGTGGTTTCAAGTCTAAAGATCACATGCACCACTATCCGTTAGAGGATTTATTCCATAGACACTAGGGTTACCATCCTTATGGAATCCTTTGGTGGGTCTGTCCAGTGAACTTGTCTTTGGCAAGCACCCATGCATTGCACTAGGTTGTTGGCAAACAACCTTGACAAGTGAGATCAGTCACTGTCTGTCGATAGGGTCGTTCAACACTATGATATTATCTGTGTCCTTGGTTAAAATAATACTAAGGCTACAGACATTTCTAGAATGGTCACCATATGTGATCATAGGGTTCTCAATATCAAGATTTGAAACACTTGATACCCTCGTCACGGTTCTACCATCCTAAGGACATATATCATTATATACATAATATAGAAGAATATGCCTTTTATTGATAAATAAACATTTATTACAGAGTCAATTTTACAATAATTGATTGGCTCTAGGGCACCTACTCTAACAATAAGAACATGTTTAATTCTCCTATCATGCTCATTTTAAACTCATCCTTCATCAAGTTTATGAACTCTTGAAATTGTGTGTGTGAAGTGGAACCAAAAATTATGTCATCAACATAAATTTGAGCACAAAGAAACTCACCATTGACATGCTTATTAAAGCTAGTTTTATCATCATTACCTCTTCCAAATTTGTGATCAAGTAAGAAAGAGCGCTTTCTTTAGCTTGAACACATGATCTGGTTTGTACGGATTCTGAAATCCAGCAAGTTGCTCCACATATACTTCTTCCATAAGCAAGCCATTAAAAAATGCACTCTTTATATCCATTTGGTTGAGCTTCAACTTTAAGCAACAAGCAACTCCCAAAAGCAATTGGATTGATTCCAACCTTACAACCAGAGCAAAAGTCTCATCAAAATCAATCCCCTCAACTTGTGTATGCCCTTGGGCAACTACGCTTGCATTGTTTCGAACAATATTTCCATATTCGTTAGTCTTGTTCTTAAAGATCCACTTTGTTCCTATAATATTAATCCTTTCAAGTTGAGGAACCAAACTCCAAACATCATTTCTCTCGAATTGTTCAAGCTCCTCATGCATGGCAGCAATCCAGCACTCGTCTTTTAGAGCTTGTTTTGCGTTTTTTGGTTTGAAAGAGAAACATAGCATAGATAATTAATTTCATTAAACCTTTTTCTCCTTGTAACCATTACCTCTTCAGGATTTCCAATGATAGAAGATGGTGGATGAGCTTTCTTGATCCAGGTGGGAAGATCTTTAGTCTTGGGAGTTCTTCTCGGAGTGATTTCATCTGACAGATTAACAACTAAGTCAATTCCTTATCTTTGAGAAGCAGACCCATGTTGAGCAGCAGTGGTGCTTACTTCAGGTTCTGGGGTGGTCACTTCATCTTTGGAATTTGTTCCAGAAGGAGTCACAGTGGGCATTTCATCATGATTAGTGGTCACTTCTGTAGGAGCAATCATATCATCATTTTCATCATCCTATGTAGACTGTGAGAAATCTTCTGAATCAGTAAAAACCATAGTAAAAGAATCAAAGTCTATATGTCGTACTATAAGATGAATACCCGAGGAAGATTCCTTCATCATTATTAGCATCAAAGTTACTTAGATGATCTCTATCATTCAACACATAGCACTTGCAACCAAAAACATGAAAATACGAGACATTTGGATTCTCACCTTTCCACAAATCGTATGGAGTTTGAGATATACCTTTCCTTAAGAAAATTCTGCTCGAGATGTGGCATGCAGTGTTGATTGCCTCAGCCCAAAGTCTTAGGGGCAACTTCTTTGCATTTTTGCATTTAACTGTTAAAGTAAATTCCCTAGAGCCAATCAATTATTGTAGAATTGACTCTTTGTAATAATGTTCATTGATCAATAAAAGGCGTTTTATACTATATCGCGTAAATCATCATTGTATGTATTGATATATGTCCTTAGAATGGTAGAACCGTGATGAGGGTATCAAGTGTTTCAAATCTTGATAGTGAGAACCCTATGAGCACATAAGGTGGCCATTCTAGAAACGTCGTAGCCCCAGTATTATTCTGAAGTAGATAATACGGTAAGACTATCATAGTGTTGAACGACCTTGTCGAAAGGTAGTGATTGATCTCACTTGTCAAGGTTGTTTAGTGACAACCTAGTGCAACACATGGGTGCTTGCCAGAGGCAAGTTCATCCGGATCGACCCACCAGAGGATTCCATATGGATGGTAACCCTAGTGTCTATGGAACAAATCCTCTAAGGAATGGTGGTGCATGTGATCCTTAAACTTGCGATCACCGGAGCGCCTTGTGCACTGATTGGTGTATTTTGACACTAGCCTAATGCAGTTCTATTCAAAGCTATCAATACGGTGGTGATTAGCTACATCAAGGAGTGTATCAAGACTATGGTGGATAGATAGAGGATTCATCACTCCCATGTATGAGAGAAGTTATCTCATGGCGCAATTCAATAAATGGCAATGACACTAAAACTGTGGCCACAGTGGGATTGAGTTGTTGCTCTATCCAGGCTTTATAATACAGTCATTGGTCCAAGAATCGAATACACAATATCGAGAGTAACCGAAGGTTGACACTATTTCTATACCTTAGTCTCGTCGAGATAACGGATGATGAAAGGATTGTATTGTACGGTAACCATATCATTGACAGGTAGCTACTTTGCTGAATCCAAATCTATCGGGTGGCCATGATGCCTTGCTAGGGGCCAATCTTTGTCTGTGTATTAGTGAGATGATTAACTGGTGTTAATCGCGATACTATACACTGCCGGTATGATGAGGAGCCTATAGGTCACACACATAGAGGATAATTTAAGAGCCGTAAAAGAAAGAAGGGTGCCGCCTTTTTTAGGCAAAAGGGTATTTTGGTAATTTCACAGTGCAATTAAATTTGCTCAGGTCGTAGCCTTTATTTAATTTGTTAGAAAAATTAAATAAGTGAGATTACATTTAAATATGTGCTCACATATATTTAAATAAATTATCATTATTGTTAAATGTTAATATATATATTAAATATATATTAATTGATTTTAATCGAGATAATGATAAACAAATTAAAATATCTAAATGGGAGTGTTTGGAAACAAAGGGTGTTTGGGTTGGAGCCCAAGCCTATTCCATAAGGGAATAAGGCAATTAAAATTACACTATAAAAGTAAAAGTTTAATTGAGAGATATGAGATTCATTCATTTTCATTTTTCAAAGAAAAGAGAAAAAGCTATAGCACCCAAAACACTCTTTCACGCCAGATTTGGGTTTTGGTTTTAAATCAAATACTCTTCATTTCTTCTTTGTTCTTAAGGCTAAAGAGGATCTAGCAAATCTCTCTTTAGTTCCTTGCGATTATCTTCGTGTGGACTACATCGATTCAATCCTACACTTGGGTTGGTAGCAAAATACGTTTAGAGACAAAGTTGGAAGAGCCTCCAAACGTGCGTATGATTTCTTAAACTCTAAACTAATTTTCTGCAGATTCTTATTTTGATATAAACTGCAAATTTGTGCCCTGATCTTGGTTCTATGGAACAATCTCTGTTGTTATTAATTTTTATTTTCCACTGCATCAATGGATCATTTCCTAACAGTGGTATCAGAGCCTAGGGTACCAGATTTTACAGTTTTATGTGGATGGTTGATTACATGTGTTTGATTCATAATATGTTGCCTTAAAGAATCTACGTAAAATCTGTCTTAAAAGCATGTTTTAAGAAATTAATTAATTGATTAATTTTAATTTGTTGATGATCTGCAAGTTTGGTATATTGGGTTATGTATTTTTTTTGAAATAAGTGTTTATGATTGGTTCCAAAATCCATTTGGTGTGTTTTTGGTGACTGGTTGAACTTATCTGGAGCTACAGATCAGTGTAAGCTCGCCACGGTGATATAACCCATCGTCGTGGCGTGCGTGTTTGGCTTTCACGCTGATTGCAAAGCAGCGCTCGCCGCAGCGATATAAACCACGCCATGGCGATTGTCCTTAGGACGAACGCTGTACGAAATCAGCGCTCGCCATGGCGGTATAACCCATCACCGCGGCGATCGCACGTTGAGCGTGAACATCAAGTTAATCACCGCACGCTGTGGCGATATAACTCATCGCTGCAACGAGCGCACTTCCAAGTACGCAGGGGCCAGATTATAAAGTTTCAAAACTTTTAGACCAAATTACAGATCTGTAAATTGTCAGGGAGTAATTAATAATTAACCCACCAATTAAAAAATTTGATTGTTTTTTAAATGTATGCTATGTACTTGTTTGTATATTGCATGGTACCCGGTACATGAGCCTTAGACCTATGGTGAATGTTTTAAAAAATTTTTGGTATGTATGGTTGTAATTTATTAAATAGGGCCTGCGTGTCCTACCTTTCTCCTCTTCTCAATGTACATTCTCTTCTCATCTCATTCCCCTCAAATGTAAATTGAGGTTTCTAAATTTATTGATGTAAAGAATTTTGTATAATTATTCTTATTGTAAATTTAGAATGATGTTTTTGTAATGTACTTAAAGAAGGAGCAAAGGACGCGGCAACCATACTTAAAGGCTCAAGATATTTATTACAGGAACCCTAGTGACCCACCAATTCCTCTAGGCTTGAGGAAATTGGTTTTAGTTGGGCCATGTACCGGCACGTTTTAATATTACGTTTAGAATGCATGCTAAGGTTGAATGTTCAATAACATGCCAAACAATGTCATTCTAACAAAGATAATAATCTGGTGAGACATTAAATAACAAACCCTCAATTAAAGGATATTAAGTCACGTAAGCCTTCCATCACCATGGTTTTAATCAAACCACTGTTCATTAAAACCTTGTTCGCTAAAGCGAAGGGTACACTTCTACTAGTAGGAGGTTAAAATGCATTGG
Organism: Pistacia integerrima; assembly: GCA_026225825.1. Lineage (NCBI taxonomy): Eukaryota > Viridiplantae > Streptophyta > Magnoliopsida > Sapindales > Anacardiaceae > Pistacia > Pistacia integerrima. The sequence continues at coordinate 15,334,968 of CM047743.1, read as the reverse complement.
AGTTTTCCTTAATGGGGATGGGTCGACGTAAAATGACGGTTTTGCTTGTTTGCCAAAGTGAAGGTCGATAAACGCGTCATAGGCATAGTAGAGCAGTACACATATTATGTGTACGTGGTGACATGTAGTGTCCACTCTACTGATACTGAGAATCACACTTGAGGACAATGGCATGTAGTGTCCATTGGATTGTGTGATTGGCTTGTTGGCTTTTTCACATTTGAGGTTGATAGTAGGAGCTATCAACTAGTGTGGATTAAGTTTGTTGGCCTACCTAATCAACTCATTTTGGCTTGTTTGCCAAAGCGAAGGTTTGAAATGGAAAGGATGGGATCTCGGTCCACTAGAAAAGTCAACGGGCTTTCCTGAGTTAATAGTGAGGGCTATTGACTTGAGTAAAATAGTGGGAACATCGTTTAATAAAAGACCATATTAAATGATAATGAACTTTATCTGCAATTGTAGATTCACCAAAATGAGCATTATGAACCTGCGACCGATAATCGAGAAAGAAAACAGGTTGGATGGATCCAATTTCTTAGATTGGTATCGTAATCTTTGGATTATATTCAAGTCGAAAAAGAAATTTTATATCCTTTAAAAGCCATACTTGGCTAAGCCTGATCCTGATGCCACTTAGGAAGTAAAGGATACTTATCAAAAGTTCCTTGATGATGATGATGGTGTTCAGTGCTTGATGTTAGCATCGATGACACCAATGCTGCAAAAGCAGCATGAGAATATGGATGATGCTGCTGCCATCATTCTACACCTCAAGGAGCTTTTCGAAGAAAATGCTTGACATGAGAGGTACAAGGTGTTGAAAGCACTGTTTAGGAGTCGTCTGACTGAGGGAGCCCAAGTTGGTCCTCATGTGCTCAAGATGATCGAGCACATAGAGAAGCTTGAGACTTTGGGATTTGAGTTGGATGCAGAATTACAAATGGATTTGATTCTGCAATCCTTGCCTGACTCTTATGCACCGTTCATAATGAATTTGAATATGAACACAATGGTGAAAACCCTGTCAAAACTTTTGAACATGCTGAGGACTGTAGAGCAGGACTTGAAGAAGTCCAAACCTATTTTACTGGTTGCTACCAGTAAAGGAAAGGGTAACGACAAGGGTAAGGCCAAGGCCAAACCCAAGCCTAAGCCCAAAGGACAGGTTGCTCTTAGGCCTGAGAGTGGCATATGGAAGGGCAAAGTAGTATGCTTCTTTTATGGCAAGCCTAGCCACTAGAGGAAACACTGCAAGGCTTTCCTCGTAAGCAAGAAGAAGTCAGATACTATGACTTTAGGTATGTTTATGATTGAGATTAACTTCTCTCCCTCAACATCTTGGGCCATTGACACAGGATATGGTACTCACATTTGTATAGATGTGCAGGGACTAAGGCAAAATAGAGTGCTCGCCAAGGGAGAGGTGGACCTACGAGTTGAAAATGGAGCACATGTGGCTGCATTGGCTGTAGGGACTTACTGTTTATGTTTGCCTACGGGCTTGTTGTTGGAACTACATAATTGTTATCACGTACCTTCTATTTCTAGAAATATTATTTTAGTATCTGCTTTGGATAATATGGGGTATCATTTTGAGATATCTAATGGATTGTTGTCCTTTAGTTTGAATGGTATTCTATTTGGAATTGCAAGGTTATATAACAGATTATATGTTCTTGACTTAAACAATAAAGATATTCTCAATGTTGAAACCAAGAAAGCTAAACATAGCTATCAAAACCAGACATACCTCTGGCACTGTAGATTGGGTCATGTTAATAAGACCCGCATTGCAAAACTTCAAAGGGATGGAGTTTTGGATCCTTTTGACTTTCAGCCATTTGAGGTATGCGAGTCATGCCTGTTGGGCAAGATGACCAAATCTTCTTTCACAGGACAAGGTGAAAGCGCTACTGAGCTGTTAGGCATCATCCATAGTGATATATGTGGTCCACTAACAGTTGAGGCTAGAGGTGGATATTAATACTTCATCACATTTACTGATGATTTCAGTAGATATGGTTATGTCTACCTTATGAGACATAAATCTGAAGCCTTTGATAAATTCAAAGAATTCAGGAATGAAGTACTGAATATGTTGGGCAAGAGCATTAAAGCTCTTCGGACGGATTGAGGAGGTGAATACTTAAGCTCAAGGTTTTCTGAATACCTAAAAGAATGTGGGATAGTATCACAACTCACCCCTCCTTATACACCCCAACACAATGGAGTGTCTGAAAGGAGGAATAATACCTTACTTGATATGGTTAGGTCCATGATGATTTTTAGTGATTTACCTGCATCGTTCTGGGGCTATGCCCTAGAAACTGTGACTCACGTTTTGAACCGTGTGCCATCAAAGTCTATAGATAAGACTCCATATAAGCTATGGAGTGGGCAAAAGCCCAGCTTGTCTTATCTAAGGATTTGGGGTTGCGAAGCTTATGTTAAGAAATTGACTTTGAACAAGCTGGGCCTAAAATCCTGTAAATGTATATTTGTGAGGTATCCAAAGGAGACTACTTGTACCACCCAGAAGAGCGCAAAATTTTTGTTGCTTGATCTGGTGTCTTCCTAGAAAATGAATATTTTCTAAGAAGTACTAGTGGGAGAAAAGTAGAACTTGACGAAGTTCTAGAACCACAAGATATATTGGACGAAGGATGACATGATGTGTCACTAAAGGTGGTAGAACATCAAGAGGAGGTTACTCCACAACTTGTGGATCAAAGTGAACCACCTCAGGTAGCACAGGAGCTACGTAGATCTGGGAGAGTACGCCATAAGCCTAAGAGATATGGTTATCTCGTGACTCAACATGGTGACATACTAGTCTACCAAGACGATGAACCTAGAACCTACGAAGACGTTATATCAGATCCAGATTCCGTTGAGTGGCTTAAAGCCATGAAATCTGAGATGGACTCCATGTACCAGAACCAAATGTGGTCTCTGGTGGAACCACTTGAAGGGGTAAAACCCATAGGGTGTAAATGGGTCTTCAAGTAGAAGACTGACATGGATGGCAAGGTGCATACTTATAAAGCACGACTGGTTGCCAAAGGTTTCAAACAAATTCATGGCATTGACTATGAAGAAACCTTTTCGCCAGTTGCCATGATTAAATCCATCCGGATTATGCTTGCGATTGCTGCATATCATGACTATGAGATTTGGCAAATGGATGTCAAAATAGCTGTGCTGAACGGAAACCTTGAGGAAGATGTGTATATGACACAACCTGATGGTTTCATTCTTGATGGGCAAGCTAATAGGGTATGCAAGTTGCAAAGATCCATTTATGGACTCAAGCAAGCTTCAAGGAGATGGAACATTCGTTTTGATGAAGCCGTAAAAGAATTTGGTTTTATCAAGAACGAAGATGAGCCCTATGTTTACAAGAAAGTGAGTGGGAGCGCAGTGGCATTCCTAGTATTGTATGTTGATGACATACTTCTGATCCGGAATGATATACCGAACTTACAGTCGGTAAAGACTTGGTTATCCAAGTGCTTCTCCATGAAGGACTTGGGGAAAGCAGCCTACATCCTTGGAATAAAGATCTATCGTGATAGATTGCGTAGGTTGCTTGGCCTAAGTCAGAGTGCATATATTGACAAAGTACCGAAAAGATTCAATATGGAAGAATCTAAGAAGGGATTTCTTCCAATGTCACATGGTGTTTATCTCTCTAAGGAATTGTATCCTAGAACACAAGATGAGAGAGATAGGATGAAGAGGATCCCATATGCATCAACAATTGGATCCATCATGTATGCCATGTTATGTACTCGGATTGATGTCTCATGTGCTTTAAGTAATTGTAGTAGATATCAATCGGATCCAGGTGAGCATCACTGGATGGCTGTCAAGAACATTCGTAAGTACCTAAAAAGGACTAAGGATATGTTCTTGGTTTATGGAGGGGAAGATGATCTCACTGTAAGAGGATACAGTAATGCTAGTTTCCAAACAGACAAAGATGATTATCGATCACAATCAGGGTTTGTATTTTGTCTCAATGGCGGTGTAGTGAGCTGGAAGAGTCCAACAAAGCACTCTAGCGGACTCTACAATGGAGGTTGAGTATATTGCATTGTTAGATGCGGCCAAGGAGGTAGTCTGGATTAAGAAGTTCGTTACTGAACTTGGTGTGGTTCCCATGATTGTTGATCCTATAAACATCTATTATGACCACAATGGAGCAATTGCTCAAGCCAGGGAACCACGATCTCATCAGAAGTTCAGACACATACTTAGACGATTCCATCTCATCAAAAAGATATTTGAGAGGAAAGACATGCAGATTAGTAAAGTGCATACTGACGACAATCTTGCAGATCCACTGACAAAACCTCTGTCGCAGTAGAAGCATGAAAGGCACTTGAGATCATTTGGTATTAAAGACATGAATGATTGGCTATAGTGCAAGTGGGAGATTGTTAGATTAAATACCCTAGAGTCAATCAATTATTGTAGAATTGACTCTTTGTAATAATGTTCATTGATCAACAAAAGGTGTTTTATACTATATCGCGTAAATCATCATTGTATGTATTGATATATGTCCATGGTAGATGTATTGATATATGTCCATGGTAGAACCGTGACAAGGGTATCAAGTGTTTCAAATCTTGATAGTGAGAACCCTATGAGCACATGTGGTGGCCATTCTAGAAACGTCCGTAGCTCCGGTATTATTCTGAAGTAAGGGCACAGATAATACGATAAGGCTATCATAGTGTTGAACGACCTTGTCGAAAGGCAGAGACTGATCTCACTTGTCAAGGTTGTTCGGTGACAACCTGGTGTAACACATGGGTGTTTGCTGTAGGCAAGTTCACTAGACTGACCCACCAGAGGATTCCATATGGATGGTAACCCCAATGTCTATGGAACAAATCCTCTAACGAATGGTGGTGCATGTGATCCTTAGACTTGAGATCACTGGAGCGTCTTGTGCACCGATTGGTGTAGTTTGACACTAGTCTAACGCAATTCTATTTAAAGCTATCAATTCGGTGGTGATCAGTTACATCAAAGAGTGTATCAAGACTATGGTGGATGGACAGAGGATTTATCACTCCCATGTACGGGAGAAGTTATCTCACGGCGCAATTCAGTAAATGGCAATGCCACTAAAACTGTGGCCACGGTGGGATTAAGTTGTTGCTCTATCCACTTTATAATACAGTCATTGGTCCAAGAATCGAATACACAATATCGAGAGTAACCGAAGGTTGACACAATTTCTATGCCTTGGTCTCATCGAGATAACGGATGATGAAAGGATCGTATTGTACGGTAACCATATCATTGACAAGTAGCTACTTTGCTGAATCAGAATCTATCAAGTGGCCATGATGCCTTGCTAGGGGCCAATCTTTGTCTGTGTATTAGTGAGATGATTAACTGGTGTTAATCGCGATGCTATACACTACCGGTATGATGAGGAGCCTATGGGTCACACACATAGAGGATAATTTAAGAGCCAGAAAGAAAGAAGGCGTTTTCGTCTTTTTAGGCGAAATGATATTTTGGTAATTTCACAGTGCAATTAAATTTGCTGAGGTCGTAGCCTTTATTTAATTTGTTGGAAAAATTAAGTAAGTGAGATTATGTTTAAATATGTGCTCTCATATATTTAAATAAATTATCATTATTGTTAAATGATAATATATATATTAAATATATATTAATTGATTTTAATCGAGATAATGAAAAACAAAATTAAAATATCTAAATGGGAGTGTTTGGAAATAGGGGGTGTTTGGGTTGGAGCCCAAGCCTATTCCATAAGGGAATAGGGCAATTAAAATTATACTATAAAAGTAAAAGTTTAATTGAGAGATATGAGATTCATTCATTTTCATTTTTCAAAGAAAAGAGAAAAAGCTACAGCACCCAAAACACTCTCTCACGCCAGATTTGGGTTTTGGTTTTAAATCAAATACTCTTCATTTCTTATTTTTTCTTAAGGCTAAAGAGGATCTAGCAAATCCCTTTTTAGTTCCTTGAGATTATCTTCGTGTGGACTACATCGGTTCAATCCTACACTTGGGTTGGTAGCAAAATATGTTCAGAGACAAAGTTGGAGGAGCCTCCAAACGTGCGTATGATTTCTTAAACTCTAAACTAATTTTCTGCAGATTCTTATTTTGATATAAACTGTAAATTTGTGCCCTGATCTTGGTTCTATGGAACGATCCGTGTTGTTATTAATTTTTGTTTTCCGCTGCATCAATGGATCGTTTCCTAACATCAACATTACTCTTGCCATCTCTTGAAGGACTCTATTCTTTCTTTCCACAACACCATTTTGTTGTGATGTCATAGGGGTAGAAAATTCATGCCAAATGCCCTATGTATCACAGAAGTTAGAAAAATCAGAATTTTTGGGCTCTCTCTTATGATCACTTCTTATCCTTATTACTTTCTTAACACAATTGTTTTGCTCAACCCACAACCTTTTCACAAGACATTTAAATATGAAGAAGTTCTAAAACACATGAGGTAGTCAAATGAGATAAAGATTTGTGAGAGCTCTTAGTTTGCTTACCTTGTTGAAAAGGTCCACATATTTTACCTTTGGGAAACACAAGTTTTGGCAATCCTTGAACGACATCTTTCTTGGAGAGTTTTACGAGATCTTTGAAGTTCATATGTCCAGTTTCTTGTGCCAAAGGTCAACACAATTTGATTTGGTGCTTAAACAAGAAACATTGTTAGATAAAAGATAGCAATTATCATTTGATATCTTTCCCTCCAGCAAAGAAGAACCATTAGCATTCAAAACTTGACACTTATATTTTTGAGAATTGAACATCATAATCTTTGTCACAGATTTGACTAATGCTAATAAGATTTTCCTTTAGACTTTCAACATAAAACACATCATTTAACATTGGGAAACCAAGAAAAACAATAGAACATTTTCCAAGGATCTTACCCTTTTTCCCATCACCATAGGTAACATGACATTCTTCCACATATTCAAGATTAATTAATAAGAGTTTGTTATGTGTCATGTGTCTTGAACATGCATTGTCAAAGTACCATAAATCATTTTGAAAAGCCAGCAATGAAGTATTGGCAACAAGACAATTAGCATTAAGCTTAGGTTTCCACATTTTACAGTTTTTGAAAAAAAAATTCTAACATGGTGACCCGAGAAACTGAGTTGGTGACCTTACTGAATTAAAATCATTATTTCCAATGCATCTTTTCAAATATGAAATGAGTTTAAAATAGTTTGGTCAGATATGACTTTTCTTTTGGCAAAAATGACAAATAAGAATGAAACGTTTTACCATCAAGGTCTGATCATGTGGGGCAGTAATAGTTTTATGAATTGATTCAATGGTTTTCACAATGGTCACTCCAAGTTTGGAAGTGCTAGCACCAGGAGAAAATCCCAAACCTGTTTTATCACCAAACATCTTCCCTTGTCTAAAAACATCATCAAGCTTGTATGAACCTGCATTTAACCTTTCAACAATGGTCTTGGCCTCAGTTAGTTCATTTAAAGCTTGATTCAACAAAATTTCCTTATTGGACAAGTCAGACAACAAGACTTTCATTTTGTCACTCAAAATTTTCCTATCTTCTAACAAGTGAGATTTTTCAGGTTCAAGAGATTTAATTCTCTTGATGCCTTTTAACCAAGCCTCATACATATTGTCATAAGCCTTATGTTGCTCTTTATATACATCACTAGCGTCATCCGAGGAGACACTGTCACGGTCCTCTTGGTTAGCCTCAAAGGAAACGAATTGTTCATTTTCTAGTGTGTCATCACCCTTGATCTCAGAGTCATCACTCTCACTCATGGTGGCAGCCATGGCTTTTCCCTTTTTTTTTTTTAGAGTGTTCACACACTCAAATTGAATATGGCTATAGCCTTCAAACTCAAAACATCTGATTACTTTATTTTTCTTTTCATTTTCTCTCGAAAATCTTTTCGAGAATCCTCCTTGACAAATTGGTCAAAAAATCTTTTGACAAAGGGTTGTTTTCCCTTTTTAGCTATATTCAGCTTTCTCATGTTCTTTTTTCAGGAATTTCGAGAAGTTTTTTGTGATTAAACCAAGTTCATCATCTTCATTATCACTAACATCATAGTTAACCAGAGAATCAGAAGTTACCTCATGCTTTAACGCAAGCCCTTTACCTGATTTCTTTTCCCATCGATTCGGGTTAAGGTCGAAGGTCTACAAAGATCCAGTCAATTCATCAAGTTGTATTTCATCAAGGTTGCAACATTCTTCAATAAAGGTTGCTTTGGATATAAATCTTTGAGGTAACAAGTTCAACATTAGAAAAGATTTTTCCTAAAGCAAAACACTCATTAGTGATATCACACAATCTGCCATGAAAATCAGTAATGGTTTCATTATCATGCATAACAAGATTTTCATAATCCTATGATTAATCTTCTTAGTCTAGTCTTTTTCACAATATTAGTTCCATGATTTTTAATTTGGAGTCTATCCCATCCATTTCACAATTTGCAATATTTTTCATTTGACCTATACTAACAGCATTAAAAATAGCATGAAGTGTTTTAGAGTTAAAATTAGATGCTTCTAACTCTTCCTTGGTCCATTTATCAAGGGACTTTCCTTGACTCCCACTTGCTTCATCAGTTTTAGGTTCTTGCCAACCAACGAAACAAGTATGCCAAGCCCTCTCATCAATAGATTTCAAAAAGGCATGCATCCCAGGCTTCCAAAACATATAGTTGCTTCCTTCCAACAAGGGTGGTCTTGTGGTAGACCTTCCTTCACCAAAAGAACCCATTATGAACAAACTGTTAGTGTGATCACACAAGACTTCAGTGGTCACCTACAAAAAAAAAAAGACAAAGGTGACAAAAACAACACAAAGGTGGTCACAAAAAACAAAATCCAATACGGGGTGATCACAAAACCCCAAGGTGGTCACACAAGGTCTATAGCAAAAAAAATTGCAGAAAAACATGAAAAATAAACCAAAATGAAACAGATCAAAAAGCAGAAAAAAAATAATCAACAAGTAAGGATCAACTTAAGTAACTTTCCAGAACAAGCTCTGATACTAATTAAAAGTTTTAATATTACCAAGTGAATTAAAACTTAAGCAGAAATGGTTACTATATTGATTTTAAAAGTTCATTAAACATAAACATAAAGCAATAAAAATAAACCCAAGTAAAACACACAAGATTTTTACATGGTTTAGCAAAATGCCTACATCTATGGGACAAAGTCCAGAATGAAGCTAATCCATTAGGTTTACTTTACAGTTCAATTACAAAGCCAAAGATTAAGCCTCAATTGCCAAAACACCCTTGTTTTGCAACGCTTCAATCTCTACCTTTTAGTTGAACAATGTACAACCATGGTGAGCTTACAAAAACACACAATCAACTCAGTCAACCTTGAGCTTCTCTCAAGGACTAGTAATGTAGACGCGCTCCAGTGAAAAAAGCTCAACAAGCTTCACACATCAACTACAAACATGTAATGAGCAACGATGCATTTTAGGTACTTTGAAGGAGGTATTTTAAAGCTTTACCTAAGCATGGAAACTTGACAAAAACAAAGTAAAATGTAAGAGAATTTTTAGTGTACTTTTCATAGAGATATCGGGCTTAACAAAAATTGCATTGGAGAAAAGTTCATATAATAAAACAACTGACCAATGCAAGGATAGGTGGTAAGGAATAACTTTATTGAATTCACTTTTATAAAAGTTTATTCTAATATCAAGATGTAAAACCCCCTTCTAGTCAGGTATCCTCTAAATATCCCTCAATGAGAATCTTGAGGATACATGTCTGGAAAACGAGTTGTATTTAGAAAAAATATATGTGTAAGGATAATAATAGTAATATCCAATACATGCATATAAAATGTCATGCAGGATCCAAACATATAATTTCAAAACTTTAAGAATTTATCCATAAAATACACATTTGAAACATATTTATAGGGTGGAATATTCCAAAAAGTGTTTCACAAATATTTATCATTTACATTATTTACATCAAGATAAAAACATCGAGATGACAATAAATCATCTCCCCTCACGTGTAGCCCCGCTGTCTCTAGCATCCTTCGCTTCTGGTCTACCTGTAAAGCAATCAACAATAAAAGGGTGAGCGCTAATCGCTCAGTAAGGAATGATCCATTTCATTCTAAATGTGCTATTTGATCTTTATTTAAACATATTTGGTAACACATCACTTATCTTTTACATCTAGGGTATATATATATATATATATATATATATATATATATATATATATATATTTCTTCTATTTCATATGTCTTTCATCATTTTATCCCATGGCTATATAATATCAATGTGTACACATACAAATAAGTATGTAAACATAGTACACACACATCACATGTCATGACATAACATCTAAAATCATCTAACATGAGCATAAATCATCGCATAATGTAAATAACATCATAACTCATGTAATGCTACTAAACGCATATGAACCATTTAATGTCTAGCCGATCGGACTTTTCTTAGCATCTTAAGCACTTCATATCATCTAGCCTCAAATTCATCTAGAGCTCATATCATCGGGAGGTGTGCTTACGCGTTATTTAGCATCTAAAGCATATATTCATCTTTCCTCAACCCGTATACAAGGATATGCTTACGCGTTTCCCATCATGTCTATATGAATCTCTAACATCTTATGGCATGTAAATACATATTTTGGTGAGCTTAATACTTTTAATTCATCTATGGATTATCAATCCAGTTACATTACCTCTTGCTCACATACATCATCTTAAAACATGTATTACATTGCATCTTCATGCCATTTCATAACATTAATCATGCATTGACATCATGACCATATATATCTTTCAAAGATCATCTAACTAATGGGTAAACATTAGTACATGGCATAATTACAATAATACATTAATAATCAATTAACGCCATTAAATGCAATGAAGCCTACTCATCCTTGACTTTTTCAATGCTTATCCATAGGCAAAATGACCATGTCGCCCCTAATGCCTTTCTATGGATAATTGATTCATACCGTTCCAAATGAATCGACTATTTTGCCGTTAGTTATGTTTTATGCTTTTTAACATAAAATTAACATCTAAAGGACTATTTTGAGTTAGGAACATACCTTTGACATCTTGGGTATTACATTTCCTCCCCCCTTACAGTAATTTCGTCCTCAAAATTATAGAAACAGCTCCAGGTATCGACTTCTCATATCTTGCTCCATTTCCCAAGTAGCTTCTTCTATCTTGTGATTCCTCCAAAGTACTTTAACTAGTGGAATTTGCTTGTTTCTGAGCTCTTTTACCTTTTTGTCAAGGATTTGAACTAGGCGTTCCTCATAAGCCAAATTATCCTATAATTCCACTTCCTCCATCTAAAGCACATGTGAAGGATCACTAACATACTTACGCAACAAAGAGACATGGAAAACATTATGGACTCTTTCCATGCTCATTGGCAGCGCAAGTCTATAAGCTACTTGGCCTACCCTTTCCAATACTTCAAAGGGTCCAATGTAACATGGAGTGAGCTTGCCTTTCTTTCCAAATCTCATAATATGTTTATAAGGCACAACTTTTACAAAAACTTTATCACCCACTTGGAATTCCACTTCTTTTCTTTTTAGGTCGGCATAGATCTTTTGTCGATCTTGAGCTTGCTTCATTCTTTCTCTAATAAGCTTAACATCTTCAATCATTTTTTGGGTCATCTCTGGTCCAACTGCTTGAATCAAGGAGTCTTTTTCTCCAATATCATCCCAGTACAAAGGGGATCTGCACCTTCTTCCATATAATGCTTCATATGGGGCCATTCGGATAGTGGATTGGTAGCCGTTATTATAGGCAAATTCTATTAGTGGAAGTACATCACTCCATTTTGCCTTGTGATCCATACAACAAGCTCTCAACATGTCTTCAATCACCTGGTTAGTCCTTTCAGTTTGGCCATCAGTTTAAGGATGATAAGTCATACTGAAGGCTAACTTTGTACCCACTACTCTCTGCATTCCAACCCAAAAAGCTTATATGAACCTGGTAACTCTGTCGGACACAATCGTCTTCAATACTCCATGTAATCTCACAATCTTTCTAACATATAATTCCCCCAATCGAAATGCATCTATCTTATCTGTCATAGGTAGAAAATAAGCTGTCTTAGTCAATCTATCAACCACCACCCAGATTGCATTATATCCTTGCTTAACTTTAGGAAGTCCCACAATGAAATACATTGAGATATCCTCCCATTTCCATTTAGGAATCTCTAAGGGTTGGAGTAATCCTGATGGTCTCTAATGCTCTGCCTTTACTTGTTGACATGTTGAACATCTGGCAACATAATCGGCAATGTCGTTTTTCATACTTGACCACCAATAGCTTTTCTTCACATCTTGATACATCTTTACACTCCCAGGGTAGGCTGTATAAAGTGTATTGTGTGCCTCACTAAGGATTTTATTCCTTAGTTCATCATCTTGAGGTACACATATTATATCTCTAAACATCAGTGATCAATTGACTATTTTAAAGTCTGTCTCTTTACCCTCTATTATCCGTTGGTAGATCACCTTGCAGGTATCATCTTTACCTTGTTTCATCTTGATCTCCTCCACCAAAGTGGGTTTGATCTCCATTTGGGCCAATCCTCCTTTGATCACAATTTCAATTCCTTCTTGAAGGATCTCCTGCTGTAATTGTCCTTGTACTGTAATCTGAGATAAAGAGACTTTTCTACTAAGGGCATCTGCTACTGCATTAGCTTTCCCTGGATGGTATCTGATGTCGCAGTCGTAGTCCTGTCACCAATTCTAACCATCTCCTCTGTCTCATATTCAACTCTTTCTGAGTGAAGAAATACTTCAAACTCTTATGGTCAGTGTATATGTTCCATTTCACTCCATACAAGTAGTGTCGCCATATCTTCAAAGCCAAAACCACTGCTGCTAATTCCAAGTCATGGGTAGGATATCTACTCTCATAGTCTTTCAGTTGTCTAGAGGCATAAGCAATGACTTTCCCTTGCTGCATCAACACTGCTCCCAAACCATTGTGAGAGGCATCAACGTAAATATCATAATCAATGCCTACTTCTGGCAATGTAAGAATTGGAGTTGTAGTTAATCTTTTCTTCAGCTCTTGAAAGCTTTGCTCGCATGCCTCTGTCCATTGAAATGGTGTTTACTGATGATATCCTAGTTTATTCCAAGACTTTAGAAAAACATGCCGAGCACTTGAGATTTGTGTTACAAAGATTAAGAGAGAAATAGTTGTATGCCAAATTTTCAAAATGTGAATTTTGGTTGGATCGAGTTACCTTTTGGGTCATGTGATCTCTAAAGACGGTGTATCAGTGGATCCTAGTAAAGTAGAGGCGGTGCTCGAGTGGCAGAGGCCAAAGACAATGAAAGAAGTTAGAAGTTTACTAGGCTTACACGTATACGAGGATATGCTTACACATTTCCCATCATGTCTATATGAATCTCTAACATCTTATGGCATGTAAATACATATTTTGGTGAGCTTAATACTTTTAATTCATCTATGGATTATCAATCCATTTACATTACCTCTTGCTCACATACATCATCTTGAAACATGTATTACATTACATCTTCATGCCATTTCATAACATTAATCATGCATTGACATCATGACCATGTATATCTTTCAAAGATCATCTAACTAATGGGTAAACATTAGTACATGGCATAATTACAATCATAAGAATTGATCATGTTCAATCTTAAACTTTAATAACCAGTTTATACTTCAGGCCATTTTCCATCCATTTATCAAACGAATTGGCTCTTTGCATAAACATAAAAGTTATAGGTCTATATCTTAGCTTTTTAATACTTCAAGAATCATCTCATTTTGATGTTTATAACTCAAGTTATGGTCTAAATACTGAAGCAGGGTTAACAAAACCCCCAAGCTCACTAAATCCGAATTTTCATATTAACTATGCCACATCAATTCCTATTAACATTAACCAATAGGTCAACTTATGGATCAAATAAACCTCCCCTTAATAGTCTTTAACATCTTAAATGAAGTGTAAAATCTCATTCCCATAATCATCCATTATTGCTATAACATTGTAAGCTAATGCAAACAACACCTCAACACTTCTAATAGCAACCATTCAACACCATGTGGCCTCCAATACTACAAGTTTTGCCACAATCAGCATCCACACTTCATTTTCTTCAATCAAACATAACAACTCATAAAACATAAATAGCAATAACTTCATGTATAATGAATTCAAAGCAATAAGTAGAATAAATGAGTTCAACTACACTTGCCATCAACTAATTCTATGCCTTAAAGCCTTAATTTAAGGTTTCATAAAAATCTACATGAAGTTATTGCTATTTATGTTTTATGAGTTGTTATGTTTAATTGAAGAAAATGAAGTGTGGATGTTGATTATGGCAAAACTTGTAGTATTGGAGGCCACATGGTGTTGAATGGTTGCTATTAGAAGTGTTGAGGTGTTGTTTGCATTAGCTTACAATGTTATAGCAATAATGGATGATTATGGGAATGAGATTTTACACTTCCTTTAAGATGTTAAAGACTATTAAGTTGATGTTTATTTGATCCATAAGTTGACCGATTGGTTAATGTCAATAGGAATTGATGTGGCATAGTTAATATGAAAATTCGGATTTAGTGAGCTTAGGGGTTTTGTTAACCCTGCTTCAGTATTTTGACCATAACTTGAGTTATAAACATTGAACTGAGATGATTCTTGAAGCATTACAAAGTTAAGATACAGACCTATAACGTTTATGTTTATGCCAAGAGCCAATTCGTTTGATAAGTGGATGGAAAATGGCCTGAAGTATAAACTTGTTATTAAAGTTTAAGATTGAACATGATCAATTCTTATGATTGTAATTATGCCATGTAATAATGTTTACCCATTAGTTAGATGATCTTTGAAATATATACATGGTCATGATGTCAATGCATGATTAATGTTATGAAATGACATGAAGATGTAATGTAATACATGTTTCAAGATGATGTATGTGAGCAAGAGGTAATGTAAATGGATTGATAATCCATAGATGAATTAAAAGTATTAAGCTCACAAAATATGTATTTACATGCCATAAGATGTTAGAGATTCATATAGACATGATGGGAAACGCGTAAGCATATCCTCGTATACGGGTTGAGGAAAGATGAATATATGCTTTAGATGCTAAATAACGAGTAAGCACGCCTCCCGATGATATGAGCTCTAGATGAATTTGAGGCTAGATGATATGAAGTGCTTAAGATGCTAAGAAAAGTCCGATCGGCTAGACATTAAATGGTTCATATGCGTTTAGTAGCATTACATGAGTTATGATGTTATTTACATTATGTGATGATTTATGCTCATGTTAGATGATTTTAGATGTTATGTCATGACATGTGATGTGCGTGTACTATGTTACATACTTATTTGTATGTGTACACATTGATGTTATATAGCCATGGGATAAAATGATGAAAGGCATATGAAATAGAAAATATATATATATATATAAAATAAAAGGGGAAGTATCCCTAGATGTAAAAGATAAGGGATGTGGTAACAAATATGTTTAAATAAAGATCAAATAGCACATTTAGAATGAAACAGATCATTCCTTACTAAGCGATTAGCGCTCATCCTTTTATTGTTGATTTCTTTACAGGTAGATTAGAAGCGAAGGATGCTAGAGACAACGGGGCTACACGTGAGGGGAGATGATTTATTGTCATCTTGATGTTTTTATCTTGATGTAAATAATGTAAATGATAAATATTTGTGAAACACCTTTTGGAATAGTCCACCTTATAAATATGTTTCGAATGTGTATTTTATGGATAAATTCTTAAAGTTTTGAAATTATATGTTTGGATCCTGCATGACATTTTATATGCATGTATTGGATATTACTATTATTATCCTTACACATATATTTTTTTTCTAAATACAACTCGTTTTCCAGACATGTATCCTCGAGATTCTCATTGAGGGATATTCAGAGGATACCTGACTACAGATAAGATAGATGCATTTCGATTAGGGCAATTATATATCAGAGAGATTGTGAGATTACATGGAGTATCGAAGACGATTGTGTCAGACAGAGATACCAGGTTCATATCAGCTTTCTGGGTTGGAATGCAAAGAGCATTGGGTACAAAGTTAGCCTTCAGTATGGCTTATCATCCTTAAACTGATGGCCAAATTGAAAGGACTAACCAGGTGATTGAAGACATGTTGAGGGCTTGTTGCATGGATCACAAGGCAAAATGGAGTGATGTACTTCCACTAATAGAATTTGCCTATAATAACTGCTACCAATCCACTATCCGAATGGCCCCATATGAAGCATTATATGGAAGAAGGTGCAGATCCCCTTTTTACTGGGATGATATTGGAGAAAAAGACTCATTGATTCAAGCAGTTGGACCAGAGATGACCCAGAAAATGATTGAAGATGTTAAGCTTATTAGAGAAAGAATGAAGCAAACTCAAAATCGACAAAAGAGCTATGCCGACCTAAAAAGAAAAGAAGTGGAATTCCAAGTGGGCGATAAAGTTTTTGTAAAAGTTGCGCCTTATAAACATATTATGAGATTTGGAAAGAAAGGCAAGCTCACCCCACGTTACATTAGACCCTTTGAAGTATTGGAAAGGGTAGGCAAAGTAGCTTATAGACTTGCGCTGCCAATGAGCATGGAAAGATTCCATAATGTTTTCCATGTCTCTTTGTTGCGTAAGTATGTTAGTGATCCTTCACATGTGCTTCAGATGGAGGAAGTGGAATTACAGGATAATTTGGCTTATGAGAAATGCCCAGTTCAAATCCTTGACAGAAAGGTAAAAGAGCTCAGAAACAAGCAAATTTCACTAGTTAAAGTACTTTGGAGGAATCACAAGATAAAAGAAGCTACTTGGGAAATGGAGCAAGATATGAGAAGTCGATACCCGGAGCTGTTTCTATAATTTCGAGGACGAAATTACTGTAAGGGGGGAGGAAATGTAATACCCAAGACGTCAAAGGTATGTTCCTAACCCGAAATAGTCCTTTAGATGTTAATTTTATGTTAAAACGCATAAAATCTAACTAAGGGCAAAATAGTCGATTCATTTGGAACGGTATGAATCAATTATCCATAGAAAGGCATTAGGGGTGAAATGGTCATTCTTCCTATGGATAATCATTGAAAAAGTCAAGGATGAGTAGGCTTCATTGCATTGAATGACATTAATTAAGTAATAATTATGTCTAGTGTGAAATGACCAAAATGCCCTTATATTAAGAATTAAGGACTTATGAGTTATACAACTAAAATAATTGGGCCAATTGCATAATTTTGGAAAATAAATGAAATATTTTCTTATAAATGAGATGAAATTCGTTCAAGCCAACGGAGGGAGCCTTTCTTCAACATTTCTTCCATTTTCTCTCAAATCTTCCATGAAACAAGCTTTCTTTCTCTAAGTTTTAAAGGAGTTTTGCTTATTTTTTCAAGGAGAACAAGATAGGAGCCTTGGATCTTCAATTTGAAGGATTTAAGGTAAGGATTAAAAACTTTAGTTTTGATTTGATTTGAAGATTTGAGGTAGATGTTGAGGTATAATGTTATATATGTAGGATTAAGGTGTAAAAGAAGTCAAAGGCAAAGGATTTGTTGGAGGAAGTTTTTAAAAAGGTAAGGAAGAACTTCCCATGACTTTAGGGTTTATGCTAGGGTTTGTAGATTTTTATGAAACCTTAAATTAAGGCTTTAAGGCATAGAATTAGTTGCTAGCATGTGTAGTTGAACTTATTTATTCTACTTATTGCTTTGAATTCATTATACATGAAGTTATTGCTATTTATGTTTTATGAGTTGTTATGTTTGATTGAAGAAAATGAAGTGTGGATGCTGATTGTGGCAAAACTTGTAGTATTGGAGGCCACATGGTGTTGAATGGTTGCTATTAGAAGTGTTGAGGTGTTGTTTGCATTAGCTTACAATGTTATAGCAATAATGGATGATTATGGGAATAAGATTTTACACTTCCTTTAAAATGTTAAAGACTATTAAGGGGAGGTTTATTTGATCCATAAGTTGACCTATTGGTTAATGTCAATAGGAATTGATGTGGCATAGTTAATATGAAAATTCGGATTTAGTGAGCTTAGGGGTTTTGTTAACCCTGCTTCAGTATTTCGACCATAACTTGAGTTATAAACATTGAAATGAGATGATTCTTGAAGAATTAGAAAGCTAAGATATAGACCTATAACTTTTATGTTTATGCCAAGAGCCAATTCGTTTGATAAATGGATGGAAAATGGCCTGAAGTATAAACTCGTTATTAAAGTTTAAGATTGAACATGATCAATTCTTATGATTGTAATTATGCCATGTACTAATGTTTACCCATTAGTTAGATGATCTTTGAAATATATACATGGTCATGATGTCAATGCATGATTAATGTTATGAAATGGCATGAAGATGTAATGTAATACATGTTTCAAGATGATGTATGTGAGCAAGAGGTAATGTAAATGGATTGATAATCCATAGATGAATTAAAAGTATTAAGCTCACCAAAATATGTATTTACATGCCATAAGATGTTAGAGATTCATATAGACATGATGGGAAATGCGTAAGCATATCCTCGTATACGAGTTGAGGAAAGATGAATATATGCTTTAGATGCGAAATAACGCATAAGCACTCCTCCCGATGATATGAGCTCTAGCTGAATTTGAGGCTAGATGATATGAAGTACTTAAGATGCTAAGAAAAGTCCGATCGGCTAGACATTAAATGGTTCATATGCGTTTAGTAGCATTACATGAGTTATGATGTTATTTACATTGTGCGATGATTTATGCTCATGTTAGATGATTTTAGATGTTATGTCATGACATGTGATGTGCGTGTACTACGTTTACATACTTATTTGTATGTGTACACATTGATGTTATATAGCCATGGGATAAAATGATGAAAGACATATGAAATAGAAAAAAAAAAAAATATATATATATATATATATATATATAAAGTAAAAGGGGAAGTACCCCTAGATGTAAAAGATAAGTGATGTGTTACCAAATATGTTTAAATAAAGATCAAATAGCACATTTAGAATGAAATGGATCATTCCTTACTGAGCGATTAGCGCTCACCCTTTTATTGTTGATTGCTTTACAGGTAGACCAGAAGCGAAGGATGCTAGAGACAGCGAGGCTACACGTGAGGGGAGATGATTTATTGTCATCTTGATGTTTTTATCTTGATGTAAATAATGTAAATGATAAATATTTGTGAAACACCTTTTGGAATATTCCACCCTATAAATATGTTTCGAAATGGATAAATTCTTAAAGTTTTGAAATTATATGTTTGGATCCTGCATGACATTTTATATGCATGTATTGGATATTACACCGATATTTTTTCTAAATACAACTCGTTTTCCACACATGTATCCTCGAGATTCTCATTGAGGGATATTTAGAGGATACCTGATTGGAGAGGGGTTTTACATTTAGTATCAGAGCAAGTATTTTGTTGCTTTAAAAAGGGGTGTTTTAAATGTTTTCTATTTCGGAGTCAGGCATTTATGAGTGTTGATGACAGTATCCCTCATGTAAAGTTCTGCTGCTCAAGTTGTCCAATCGCTATAAGTATGTTTACCTGATTATGTAAGGATTGATTAGATGATTAACGTTATATGTGTGACTGTGATAGGGAATAAATATGAGGAAAACCAGGAGAACGGATCCAGGTCGCAGTGATGCTTCAAATGCACAAGATGTTCCAACTGCACCTGGAGCTCCTAACCCAGCAGCTGCTACTTCAAGCGCTCCAAGTTTAGATGTTGCAACATTGGAGCGTATGATCCAAGAGGCTATTAATAAAGCTTTAAGGAGAACCCCACCGGAAAGTACAAGTACTCCAGTGACAATAGTGACAACCAATGTGGTACCAAGTCAAGCAATAGGGACGAGTACTCCAGAAGCAATGGTTGCTCCAAAGCAGATTGAACTGATTTATGGCCTCTCAAGTAAACATCAGCCTCCAGAATTTAGCGGCACTAATGATCCAGTAGTAGCAGAACAATGGATCAAGTTGGTGGAGAAAGCTACTGCTCTAATTCCTATGACAAATCAAGAGAAGATCCGGTATGCTATGTACCTGTTGAGAGGAGATGCTATGACATGGTGGGAGCTTATAGAGCAGACTCAAAATACCACCACTCTCACTTGGTCAGGGTTCAAGGAATTATTTGAGGAGCAGTACCGGACAGCAAACATGATATCCTCAAAACTACAAGAGTTTATTAGTCTGCAACAAGGAAATATGACGGCCAAAGAGTATTCAATCAAGTTCAACTCCTTGGCTAAGTTTGCACCCACACTGGTCAGTACACCACAGACCCGATTGGAGAGATTTGTGGGGGGACTTCATCCCACTATCGCCAAAGATGTTATGTCGGGTCATCAGCCCTCCCAAACATATAGTGAAGCACTTGCCAGAACTATCAGAGCAGAGGTGTACTTACAGAAGGAGACTAGATTAGCCCTTTCCCTAACAATGGCAAGTAGCCCTCTCCAGCTTGGCCAATCCAGTAGTGCAGAATAAGTTGTTGGCAAAGATGATAAGGGTAAAGGCAAGAAAGGAGTCCTACCTAAAGCCAACAGGAAGGACATGAAGAAAAAGGGCCAACGAAGGAAAGGTGAGGCCAGTTACTGTAAGAAATGTCAGAGAAGACATCGGGGTGAATGTCTAGTGGGGACCAATGTTTGTTTCAGATGCCACCAGCTAGGTCATATTGCTAGAGATTGCCCTATTGGTTATGCAACTTCAGTACCTGTAGTTGGAGGCACGACAGCCAGAGTATATAATGTGGCCTAGATGCAGGCAGATGCTAGCCCTTCCCGATCCTTTGTCAGATTATTATTTCATGCTACTCCCTTGTATGCCTTGATTGATTCTGGTCCTACTCATTCATTCATCTCCTATGGTATGATTAAAAGATTAGGGTTAATGCCTATTAGAGTAGAACAAGCCATTAGGATTGAATTGCCTGATGGTGAGGGTGTAGTGACCAATGAAGTCTTAATGGGGGAGTTAGTAACTATTAAAGGCCGAGATATGATGGTGGATTTGATTGTCTTCAATATGCCAGACTTTGACATCATTCTTGGGATGGACTTTCTTAGTAGATATGGAGCAGAGATAGACCGTCGTAGGAAAAAAGTCAAGTTTAATCTAGACTATGGGGATAACTTCATTTTTGGAGAAGGGCACCCAACTAGCATGATGATTAGTGCAGCAAAAGCTAGGAAGATGTTGAAAAAGAGGTGTTCTGGGTACATGTACACATCAACCAAAGGAAGTATATCAGTCTAAACAATAATCTTTAAAATCACTCACAACAACTTACACAATCTCTAAACCAAAAATGCTATTAATTTTTCAAATACCCAATGTTAACATTGTATCTTAATGCCTTCAAATCCAATAAAATAACCATTCATCACCACATCATCTTAATCCCTTTAAATCCAATCACTAAATGCTCACAGATTAACAACATCACATCATTAGTTCATCTCCAGTAACATCATAAGTTCATCACCATAGATAAAAAATGTCTAATCAAATTTTTTTTGTTCAAAGAAGAACAATTTTATGTAAGTAGTAATCTAAACACAAACCCAACAACACAATGTCATGTTTCTTGTTCTTAAACACAAAATCAAATAGAAAAATGCTATCCTTACAAAGACTTATACAAAGAAGGCTACAAAGTGAAGGAAAAAACAAAGAAAAAACGGAAAAAGAGAAAGAGAGAGAGAGAGAAATCATGAAGATCAAGGGTATGGGTTGTCTTTGTATGCCCCCTTTGTATTTGTCTTTGTAAGACTAGCACTTCTCAATCAAATATAGTAAAACTTTATGTTATAGATATCAAATCTACACTATTAAAACAAAAATTATATTCTAACAACCCCAAACAATTTGTAGATGACAAGTTCAAACATGCAATAAAAAACAAATAAATGAATGGTAACTTATGTAATTGTAGATAATTAACTTAAACAAAAGCAATTGTTGTAAATCGATTATAGCCCATACACATGTCATGCACAAATCTTCATAATAACAAACCAAAAAAAAAAAAAAGATAATAATAGGGCTCATACCTATAGCTATAGGTAGGGGCTCTCTACTTATAATCCTTTGATTGCAAAATTTTTCTAATTATTATCACAAATGTAGATGAACTCTTCAAAATAAAAAAAAAATAAAAAAAAAAATTTCCTTTTGCCAATTATTAATGATAAGAATGTGGAAATAAACCCCATTCCAAGGTAATCAAGCAACAATGGAGAGCCGAATGTCTAATTCCATCAAGTGGCGAATTCCATTGAGAGAGAGTAATTCTAGCATTCTTTGAAGCCTCCCTACTTGCCTTTTTTCTTAGATTTTCTTGTATCATTTAACCAACCATTTCGATCCAATGAAGCTTATCCTTTATCTGAAGCCTCAAACCAACCACTCAATCTACAAGTACATATTATCATGTTTAAAGTTGAAAAATTAACTAAAGTTCATGAGTGACAAAGATTATGGATTCAAAATCATAAAGTATATGCTCACTGTTCGAATTATACCAATATATATAAACTGACAATTTAGGCCTAAATTGCACAAACTTTTAACTATTTTCATCTTGACTATCCACAATCACAAATTAAAAAAAAATATGGCAATCTTTCGCACAATACATATTATACAAACTCAAAACTAAACAATATTGTTGGAAAAAATACTGAATAACATATATCCTAAACTAATCCCAAGATCATAGTCACCCATTGCAATCATATTTTGTATATAAACGAATTACAATGAATTTACACAGCATAAATACCTCTTCCTTATCTCTGAAGCAAAAATTGAATCTGGAAGAATAAACCGCGTAGAGTATTTTTCTTTTCAATTTTTAGAGAGAGGGAGCGTGTATATCTTTGTGTATATTGGTGTGTATATCTCTAAAAGAGAAAAAAACTTTCTTTTATATGGGCGGCGGTTGGTGAAAAACTACCTTTGGCAGTTTCCACTTCTCATGCCGCTTGGGTTAATCCATCATGGGTGTATCCTTATCCAATATCTCCCACTCACACATGATGAGACTATCTCTCTCTGTGCTTCTTTAAGGTTCATACTTTAGTAAATATGCCGTGTGACCATGCATACTTCGAGAGCACATTAGTCATATATCTGTTAGGAATATATAACTTCTCGAATTGTGAAACTTAGGTTGTATGTTGTATGCAATACCCTAGATTACTTATCACATTTTTTTTCTAACAATCTCATTTAAAATAAATATCTATTGTATTCATAATTATGTTCTGTCTTTACATAAAAGTTAAACATAATTGGTCGACCAATGAATACACGTGATTATAGTGTGATAATTCAAAAACGTAATCTTCCTCTTTTCTCGATTCTTGCAACTTTCATTTAACTTACTTTTCTAGAAATGTCCCTGCAGATTAATTTATCGTAATCCTTTGGTAACACTCTAAGATAGCAATCATTAAATGTTTCAAGAAACAGAATAGAGTAATAAGCGTATTCTATGAGATTTTATTCTTAAAAAAACTTAGGGTCTCACACAATGTTAAAGTTGACATTTTGACTTTCATTACCCCTTTGGTCAATGTTTTGCACCTGTGGTATGAATCACTTTACATGCTTTTAATTCATCAGAACTCTGATCTGGCAATTAGACAGATAAAGTGATCATTTATCACTTATGGTCACATTTCATTATGACATTATTTTAATTCTATTTTCTAGGCGACGTTAAACATTTTAAGCTTGGCTCTTTATTATCACCTAGATAATAAGCTTAAAATCATCTCATCTCCATTCCTACGAAGTAATGAAGGCGATTGCCTATGTGAGAAGGCCAATCTTTTAACTGTCCGACATGCTTTTCAAAAATAGACATATATAATATTTACATAACTAATATGTATGTATATATATATATATATATATATATATATATATATATATATATATATATATATATATATATATATATATATATATATATGTATATATATATATACTCCTTCATGTATGTTCCATAATAATCGAAATTGAGCATTGACAATATTGTTATTTAATATTCATAAGACAAATGTGAACAATTTTGGGAAATCTCAAAGTATGAGTACATTTAACACCTATGTAAGCCTAGAGATCTAACATGTCTATTGAAAGTATCTCTTGGTATAGGCTTTGTAAATGGATCCGCAACCATGTCATGCGTAGATATGTACTTCATGTTCACCTCCTTTTATGCCACCAAGTCTCGCACAAAATTATATTTGATATCTATGTGTTTCGTTTTTCCATGATATTTGGGATCCTTAGTGTATGCTATTGCTACTTGACTATCACAGTTTATTCTTACTAGTTTAATAGCAACATTAATTATTCCCAGATGATTCATGAACCGTCTCAACCAAACGGCTTCTTGCACTACAGTTGAAAATGCTACAAACTCAGCCTCCATTGTAGATAAGGCTATACATGATTGTTTCTTACTCCTCCAAGATATGGCCCCACCATTTAGTAAGAAAACATATCCGAAAGTAGATTTCCTTTCATCCAAATCTCCTCCCTGTTAGAGTAGATGCCCTAGAGCCAATCAATTATTGTGGAATTGACTCTTTGTAATAATGTTCATTAATCAATAATAAAAGGCATTTTATTCTATATCGCGTAAATCATTATTATTGCAATATGTATTGATATATGTCCTTAGAATGGTAGAACCGTGACGAGGGTATCAAGTGTTTCAAATCTTGATAGTGAGAACCCTATGAGCACATATGGTGGCCATTCTAGAAACGTCCGTAGCCCCGATATTCTGAAGTAAGGGCACGAGATAATACGGTAAGGCTATCATAGTGTTGAAGCGACCTGTTGAAAGGCGGTGGTGATCTCACTTGTCAAGGTTGTTTGGTGACAACTGGTGCAACACATGGGTGCTTGTTGTAGGCGGATATACCGCAGCAAGTTCACTGGTGACCCTGCGAGGATTCCATATGGATGGTAACCCTAGTGTCTATGGAACAAATCCTCTAACGAATGGTGGTCCATGTGATCCTTCGACTTGAGATCACCGGAGCGCCTTGTGCACCGATTGGTACAGTTTGACACTAGCCTAACGCAGTTCTATTCGTAGTCGATACGGTGGTGATTGGCTATATCAAAGAGTGTATCAAGACTATGGTGGATTGACAGAGGATTCATCACTCCCGGAGCGGGAGAAGTTATCTCACGGCGCAATTCGGTATATGGCAATGACACTAAAAGCGTGGCCACGGTGGGATTGAGTTGTTGCTCTATCCAGTTATAATACGGGTCATTGGTCCGAGCGAATATATAATATCGAGAGTAACCGAAGGTTGACACTATTTCTATGCCTTCGTCTCGTCGAGATAACGGTTGATGAAAGGATCGTATTGCGGTAACCATATCGTTGACGGTAGCTACTTTGCTAAATCCGAATCTATCGGTGGCCATGATGCCTTGCTGAGGGCCAATCTTGAGTACGTGTATTAGTGAGACGATTAATTGGTGTTAATCGCGATACTATACACTACCGGTATGATGAGGAGCCTATGGGTCACACACATAGAAGATAATTTAAGAGCCAAGAAGAAAGAAGGGCGTTTTCGTCTTTTTAGGCGAAAGGGTATTTTGGTAATTTCACATTGCAATTAAATTTGCTGAGGTCGTAGCCTTTTATTTAATTTGTTAAAGAAATTAAATAAGTGAAATTACGGTTAAATGTGTGTTCGCACATATTTAATTAAATCATCATTATTGATTAAATGTTAATTAAATATTAATTGATTTTAATTAAGATAATGATGAATTAAATTAAAATATCAAATTGGGAGTGTTTGGCAACATGGGGTGTTTGGGTTGGAGCCCAAGCCCATTCCATGTGGGAATAGGGCAACTTGGTTTGCCTATAAAAGGAATAGTGTTTGTTGTTTTATTAATTAATTGATTTGGTCTTTAGAAAAAGAAAAACACAAAGACTCCTTATACACTCTCCCACGCCAATCTCACAGTTGGATTGAAAAATCAAACTCTTCTTTTGTTCTTCTTGATTTCTTAAGGCCAAGGAGGATCTAGCAAATCCCTCCTTGGTTCTTGGTGGTTGTCTTCGTGTGGACTTCTTGGTTCGATCCTACACTTGGATCGGTAGCAAACACATTCAGAGACAACATTGGTGGAGCCTCCAAACGTGGGTATAAATCTAAACCTCTGGATTTATTTTTCTGCAGATTCATATTATGCATAAAGCGTAAAATCTGTGCCTTGATTTTGGGTTCTAAGGAACGATCCGTGGTTGTAAATTTTTGTTTTCCGCTGCGCAACCGGGTCGTTTCCTTACACTCCCCAATTAGCATCGGTGTAGCCTCTCAAGCGTAAATCATTTCCTTGATAACATAATGAGTAATCAGCTGTCCCTTTTAGATATCTTAAGATTCTCTTCACTATTTTCCAATGTGCTTGTCCTGGGTTGGAGTGGTATCTACTTACCAACCCAACAACATAACAGATGTCGGATCTAATGCACATCATGGCGTACATGAGACTTCCAATAGCACTTGTATAAGGAACATTCTTCATTTGTTCCTTTTCTTGTGGAGTCTTCGGACACATTTTACAACTTAAAGTCTCGCCTTTCACGATAAGGTTGTTTATGGGTTTACAATCTTACATATGAAATCGTTCAAGAATTTTCTTAAAGTATGGTTCTTATGAAAGAGATACTAATTTTCTTGAGCGATCTCTTGAAATCTTGACTCCAAGAATATATGCAGCTTCACCCATATCTTTCATCTCAAAATGAGATGATAACCATCCTTTGATTTCATTGACAAATCCCTTATCATTTCCAGCTATAAGTATATCATCAACATATAATGATAATATAACAAATTTGTTATTGGATCTCTTTGTACATACACAATGATCTTCATTTATCATTTTGAAATCATACGACATTATCGCATTATGAAATCGAATATACCACTGTCTTGAGGACTGCTTGAGGCCATAAATTGACTTTAAAAGTTTACACACTTTGTGTTCTTGACCTTCTCTAACAAAACCTATTGGTTGGTCCATATAGATTTCTTCTTGTAATTCTCCATTGAGAAAAGCAGTCTTTACATCCATTTGATGCAATTCAAGATCCATGCTAGCAACTATAGCTAGAATAAGTCGGATTGAGGTAAACCGCACAACAGGTGAAAAGCTTTCTTCATAATCTATTCCTTCTTGTTGTGTATACTCCTTCGCGACTAAGCGAGCTTTGTATCTTTCAATATTGCCATCAGCTTTACGCTTGATTTTGGGAACCCACTTGTTCCCAATGGCTTTGTGTCCTTTTGGTAAATCAACCAATTCTCATACTTAGTTTGATTTCATAGACTCCAATTCTTCTTCCATTGCTTTCCTCCATTTTTCCTTAGAAGGGCAATTGAGAGCCTCATTTACATTCCTTGGCTCTTCTTCATCTTGTGGAGTAACTAGAAAAATTTCCCCCTTAATCTCAAATCGTCGATGTGGAACTTGTTTCCTGTTTGATCGACGTATTGGAGATTGATTGGTGTTACTCCCACTTAGACCAGCTATCATAGTTGGATCGCCAGTAGGGAATGATGGAGGATCTGAAACTGATTCATCAACTTCCATATTGCTTCCACTGGGATGTAGTATAACCAATTGATTGTCGGTAACAGAATTGCCTTGGTCTTGTGTTTCATATAGAAACAAGTCTTTACCTATCTCGCCCTTCTTAGGAAAATCGGTTTCTAAGAATGTGACATCTCTTGATTCAAACTCAATGATGCTACCAATTTCTTGTTCTCCTATGAAGATGTATCCCTTTAAATGTTCTGAGTATCTTATGAAGATACATTTCTTCCCCCTTGGACCTAATTTTCCATATTTATGGGAAGGATCATGAATATAGGTAGTACATCCCTATGGTTGTAGGAGACTCAAATCGGGTTTCCGATTTGTCCATAACTCATATGGTGTAGTAGTAATAGATTTGGAGGGTACTCGATTAAGGATATATGTGGCAGTCAATAAGGCATCACCCTAAAAGGTGATGGGCAAGTTTGCTTGTGCCATCATAGACCTCACCATCTCATGTAGGGTTCTGTTTCTTCATTCTGCAACACCATTTTGTTGCGGAGTTCTTGGAATAGTTAATTGACGTTCTATTCCTATTTCATCACAAAAATTTCTAAACTGATCAGATAAATATTCACTACCTCGATCGGTTCGCAGAACTTTTATCTTTTTATCTAATTGATTCTCAACTAAGTTTTTAAACTTCTAAAAGCATTCTAAAGCTTCTGATTTTTGAGAAATCAAGAAAACATAACCATATCGAGTGAAATCATCTATAAATGTGATGAAATAAATAGCCCCATGTCTAGTCCTCACATTCATTTGACCATATATGTTAGAATGAATTAGTTGCAATGGAACTTCAGCTCTTATCGCTTTTCCAAATGGTTTTCTTGCTGTTTTTCCAGCTAGGCAATGTTTACAAGTAGTCAAGTCTACTTTTTTAAGGATCCTGACAAGCCTTCTCTAGCTAGTATATTCATTCGTTGTTCACCAATATGGCCAAGCCTTGCATGCCATACATTCACATCATCATTATTGGAAGATGTAATAAAGGAAAAACAAACATTACTATAATTATGAGCAATGTCAACTACTATAAAACCATCAGAAATATAACCACAACCATAGTATGTTGTGTCCAAAAATAAATGGACACTAGTACTGGAAAAATTTAAATTTAAATTAAAACCAAGTTTAATAAGTTCTAACACAGAAATCAAATTTCGACGAATATTGGGTGCATATAACACATCATGTAGGTATAGGATTCGACCTCCACGCATGATCAATTTGCTTGTGCCAATCCCTTTAACTTCCACTTTTGAATTGCTAGCTACATATATCCATTTTGTTTCCCGTGGTATTCATTGAAACTCCACGAAAGTACTCCTGTCTTTCGCTATGTGGTCTGTTGCTGCTGAATCTACAGTCCACAAAGGATGAGATTCAGTTAGAAAAACAAAACTGGAAACATTTATATAACTTACTTGTGCAAACAAGTAATTTACCATCTTCGGCTCGCTACAATCATGAGCAAAATGTCCCTTGTTACCACAGTTATAGCATTTCACCTTTGCCATATTTCTCTTCTTGGCAGGATGCTTTCCTTTTCCGTGTTTAAAAAACTTTCTCTTCTTCCCTTGAGCCTTATCAGTATTGCCTTTTCTTTGGGATCCACCTTGGAATTTACGTTTAAATCCCTTCCACCATGTGAACTGGAACCAGCCATATACACATTAGTATTTGCCTTACTCGCATTAAGGCGATCTTCTTCCAGTTCCAAATGTCGTATGGCATCTTCTAAATTTCTAATGCCCTAATTGTGGGTAAGGTGTATTTTCATGTGTTCCCAATTTTGAGGCAATGATCTTATGGACAGCTTGAACTGTTGTTCATCAGTTAGGACGAGACCTGCATCTCTCAACTCACTTATCATGTTTGTCAAGTGCCATAAATGTACTCTCATAGTATGTTCAGGCTTTTTCTTATATGTGTCAAACTTGATAGTGAGTAACCGGAGTTTGGTAATGGACGTACCGCCAAACTTTGTAGCAAGGGCGGACCACATGTTCTTTGCTAATTCGTAATCCCGGTACTTTTTTATGAGATCATTGTCCATGTTGCTCAACAAAGTGATGCGAGCAGTGGAATTCTTCTTCTTCCACATGTCATAAGTTGCACGGTCTCTTCTATGTTGAGCCGTGACTCCTTCTTCAGGCTCTTCCATGGTCGTGGTAAAAGCATCAAGAACCTCTTGTTCTTCCAAGACATATTTGATTTTCATGCTCCATATCTCATAATTGTCGCTGTTAAATTTTTCTCCTTTATTAAGTTCGGCGACAATGTTCTTAGATGCAGATGCCATTTCTAAAAATTACACATTGGATAATGCATGTTATTCAATGCTCATAACATACATATATATTTAATTAATTATATCAATAATAATTGTATATTAGATTTAGAATCAAAAGTTAACAATGTCAACAATCATCATCCAAAATTCCAATTTCCAATTATCATAGATATAATTAATTGCAATTCTAAAATAATATTAAGACACAATCATATAAATATAATAAATTCACATAAAAATTTAAATGTTAATAAAAAAGAAAAAAAAAACTAATTCCATTATGTAAATAGAATTCAACATGTAATGAAATTAAAACAAACAATTTCCAAAAAAAATTAAGTGTACTGCCACATTCCTAAAACTGGGAAGGATCTGATAATCTTTATCCTAAGGTCTTTATCTAATTTGTAATTAACCCTAGGCAAGGGAACTCCCAGTTTCTTATGATGTCCTTTACGAGTGGAGACTCCTATAGATGTACCAGCTGTCTTTTTGGTACCCCAATCTATGTACTCCTTGATGTAGCTGTTGACTAAACGTCTACAATCTTTATTGTCATCTTTAAGGTTTTGAACTTTCAGCTTATTCCAAACCAGATCAAGGAGACCAACGAGACTAGGGTAACCAAGAGTCTCTCTAAGGACTTTCTATTTCGACTCATCTTCCTTTAATCCCCCTATCCAAACAATTTCCTGAATCCTTTCATTCACATGAATGAAATGATTTACGAGTTGCACCAACTCATCCTTTGTGTCTCTTAATATTAAGGTGTGAGTTTGTAGAGTTCTAATCATGTTCATAACCCTTTCCTTTTGAGCGGGTGTTCTAACAACCATTGCACATCTATAACGTAACATTTTCTGTAACAAATATAAAAAAACTATTTATTTATCAAATAAAGGTTGACTATATTTGATAAATAATATATATATACGTGTTCATGGCTTAATAACTAAATTAGACTCATAATAACATACCACGTATGCATTTAGAAAGAAAAAAAATTAAAACACTTCACGCGCCCTCACGTGCCACCCAGAGGCAGCCACACGCCGGCAGAAGCATCAACGCGCTCCCACGCGCCGGCAGGGTACTCCACGCGCTTGCCACGTGCCTCACACAGAATTCGGGTCGATCCAACCCGTTTCACATTTAACTAGGTCAATTTTGACCCGATTTGACCTGTTGACTTGTTTGACCTAATGGGTCGTGCATTGACCGAGTTTGAGTGACCTGTTTGGTTATATGGGTTGGGTGTTGACTAGGTTTGACTAACTGGGTCAAATCCGTGGGTCAACTTGACCCATTTTTATTTTGGTTTTTGGGTTAGGCTAGAAATGAATATATGTGGTTTGTAAATATGGCTAACACAAATCAAATATGTAGCCCAGTGGTTAGAGAGTTGGGCTTTATCCTTAGAGACTTGGGTTCAAGTCTCATCAACCACACTTGTTTGCATGTTTTTATTAAAAAGAAGTAAAACAAAAAAAAAACAACTTGTCATATATAAGGCTGGAATTAAAACGACATGTCGGTCCTTTGTCATCTTGACCTCTATCCAAGGTGCGCAACTTGGTACCCGGGAGAGGAAATTCCAACCCATCGAAACACGAAACTTTAAAGAGGCATATCTAAGTCATTTTAACTCCATTTTTTATGATTGATTCAAAAACCATTTTCTTCATAATTTCATAAGGAAGCTAATAGTCTAATTATCATTACCAAAAAGACAACTTTTTATGCACAAAAATTCAAAATTCAGAACCGCATTAATCAACAAGCAACATGCTTTAACATAACAGTATGAATTTAAAACAATATAAACCACGGCTCTGATACCAATGTTGGAAAAAATACAGAATAACATATATCCTAAACTAATCCCAAGATCATAGTCACCCATTGCAGTCACATTTTGTATATAAACGAATTATAATGAATTTACACAGCATAAATACCTCTTCCCCTTATCTCTGAAGCAAAAATTGAATCTGGAAGAATAAACTGCGTAGAGTATTTTTCTTTTCAATTTTTAGAGAGAGAGAGAGCATGTATATCTTTGTGTATATTGGTGTGTATATCTCTAAAAGAGAAAAAACTTTCTTTTATATGGGCGGCAGTTGGTGAAAAACTGCGTTTGGCAGTTTCCACTTCTCATGCTGCTTGGGTTAATCCATCATGGGTGTATCCTTATCCAATAAATATAATTATCATCAATTGTATAAACATAATAAAGAAAAGATTTTGCACAGTATAAATAACAAAATTCAAACGTATAACTTTCCTGAACTTCATAAAAATCATGACTTTCTTGACACTCAAACCAGTTTACTATGGAATTGATAGATATTTTAAAGAAAAAAAAAAAACTAAACTTGCCAACAAAAATACACAAGATTTTGTTTTTCTTATTTCTTTAACCAATAAACTTACAATTAAGTGTTTGATTCATTGAAGGGAAAATGAGGAGACAAAGAGGAGAGGTTTATACTAAGTATAAGTAGTGACCACTTAGTGCAAGTAGTGACCACAAAAAAATGGCCAGTAAAGAAGAGAGATTCTCTGTTGCTTTTGGAGTTGGTCTGGACATTTTTGGCAATGCATTGCATTACATACTTCACTCATGTTAACATTTATACAAACAAAGCAAAGCTCAGACCGTGCGGACCCTTCCATACTGTAAAAGAATCTACACTAGTTTTTCTTCTCTTTGAAAAAGATAATTTGTGTATTGATATCAATTACTTCTCTAAACTTCTTATAATTTTAGAAAAAAAAGGTTTTTTTGATGGTGACAAAACACTACGTAAGAAAAGTACAAGAACATTGATCCCTAATACAAGTTTCGTTTCAAGTTACTCACTATTAGACACGGGTGGGACACCTATGATGGGACCCACCCAATTAGATTATTGCGTTGTGGTAACTGTCAAAGTCAGTTACCACTATCTTGCGGTAGTTGTCTTTACTGCAATAATTATTTTTGATATGATCTTAAGATTGAATTAAGATATCTGTTATTCTTAATTTACTAACACTCACCAATAATACTAGGGTTCAAAACTGCATCCTCCGTAAAAGTGACACAAGAAACCTATGCAAAACATTATGTTAAATAAGTGAAGCATACGACGTCGTTTAAACCAGGTAACAAAACGCTGTCATTTTGTCCATTATTCCAAATGAATCACAGCCATCAAAGATAAAGAGAATCCAACGGCTCAAATGCAATCAGAAGTCAACAGTATAAAAGGGGACTATTCACGCATTTGAGGGTAATCGAGTTTTAGGTCTTCGTTTCGTTTCTTTTCTCTGCAAAATCGTTTTGTCTAGGTTAGGGTTTCACGCTCATTCTGGATTTTCTTTGTGTGAATCTTTCTAGAGTATTGTTTGAGGGCAGGGGTTCCTTAAAGGGTATAGAGTACTCTAGGGTTTATTAGGATTTGCGGGGTACAGGGAAGTGAATGAGTGTTTGATTCTGTGAGTGATAGTGAAGAAGATTCTTCTATAAAGTGTAATCTTTGAGGAAATCAATACTAGTGCAACGAGCTCCATATTCTGGAGTTCAAAGTGGATGTAACTTGTTCTATATTGAACAAGCGAACCACGGTATATCTTGTGTTGTGTGATTGTTCGTTGTTCTTGTAGTTTCTGTTTTGTATTGTGACTAATCTTGCAGGTTGAAGGATTGGTATTGATTTACAACAGTGGTATCAGAGCCTTTTAGGTCTAAATCGAGTCTAGGGTTAGAAATCGTTCAACTTTTGACGAACTCAAAAATTAGGGTTTGTCAGATTTTGGGGGTTTTTCGATTTAAAGGTCCCTAGATCATTAGGCTATCAAATCTTGTTGAGTCATGGGGCTAATTCGTGAGATTAGGTCACATACACAAGGGATCGACGAAAATAGGGCAAAATCAAAATTAGGGTTTTTGTCCAGATTTAGGGGTCTTCCTTGTTTAAGGGTATATAGGCTGGAATACCAGTGACCGCCTTAAAAACTGCCTGGCAGTATTTGGCAACTACTGGTGTAACAAAGCCACGTACTCCTTATACTGTTTAGGGGTCTTGAATATCTTTTGAGTCTATTTAAGGGTATATACGCTGGAATACCAGTGCCTTAAAAGCCTTAAAAGCACAGCGTGTTGGCAACTACTGGTGTAACAAAGCCACGTACTCCTTATACTGCTCTGTCTTGTCATTGTAAATATGATGAACGCTACACGCGTGTAGAGATATCCCAGTATGATGGGAAGATGGATTTCAATACCTGGAAGAAAAAGATGAAGGCACTTTTATCCCATGAAGGCACTTTTATCCCACAAGGTGGGAATAGCACTAGAAAGATGAAACCAAGTGGTCAGAAGAAAAGACGAAAAAGAAAGCAGAGATAGATGAAGAAGCATACAATCTGATAATCATGAATTTATCAGATAGTGTTCTGCAAAAAGTGGATGGTCTTGACACACCAATAGAGCTCTGGGGTAAACTCGAAACTCTGTATGCATTGAAATCTGCTCCTAATTTAGCATTCTTGAAAGGTGCTCTGTTTTCTTATAGAATGGATGCCTCTAAGTCATTAGAAGAAAATTTAGATGAATTTCTAAAAAATGACAATAGTGCTAAAAGGCTGATCGGGAATTAGGAGATTCTAGTCTTGCAATGATTTTGTTAAATTCTCTTCCTGATGAATATTTAGTAGTAAAGAATGCATTACAGGACACTGGCACAGTCCCTAGTGTAGATCTAATAATGGCTGGCTTAAAATCCAGAGAACTAGAGTTGAAAATACAAAAGAGAAATGGGAATAATCTCTTTGTAAAAGGAAAACAAGATACTGGTCATTTTGGTAAAGATACTGGAAAGGGGGTTCAACAAAACTTAGGGCCAAAGAATAAGAAGAAAGGCAAAGGCTATAATAACAATAAGTCTAAGTCAGAGACTAGAAAGTGCTTCCATTGTAACAAACCTGGTCACATAAAAAAGAATTGCTATGATTGGATTAGGAAGCAAAAGCAGAATAGTACAGAGAATAACCTAGCATCCTCTAATAACAGCTTTGAAATCACTGAAGCCCTTACTGTGTCCAGTTCTGAAGTTGCTAATGAATGGGTGCTAGACTCAGGATGTTCCTTTCATATGAGCCCTAACAAAACCTGGTTTCAAAACCTGATAACTGGTGAACTTGAAATAGTTTTTATGGGAAACAATAACTCATGTAGGGTTCAAGGGATTGGTAACATTACTCTTAGACTTAAAAATGACAAACTAATAATGTTAACCAAAGTCAGGTATATACCAGAGCTTAAGCGTAACCTGATCTCATTAGGCACACTGGATGAAGCAGGTTATAGCTATAGAGCTGAAAATGGTTGCATTACTGTTTACAAGAATGATCAAATTCTGTTTGAGGGTGTGAAAAGGCATGGTCTGTACATATTGAGTGGACAATATTATCAGTTGAATGTTAATTCTGCTTTCATATCTACTAACACTTCGAATGCAGAAAGATGGCACCTGAGGATGGGCCATATAGGCCAAGGCGGTATGAGCTATCTCAAACAAAGCGAGGGGTACTTTGGGAATGACAATGTATCAGAGTTAGAGTTTTGTGAGATTTGTGTCATGGGCAAACAGCACAGGCTGAGCTTCCCAAAAGGAACTCACCTGTCTGTGGGATGTTTGGATTATCTTCATGCTGATCTTTGGGGTCCAGAAAGAGTCAAAACTCATGGGGGTAATAGTTACTTTCTAGCCATAGTGGATGATTTCAGTAGGAAAGTGTGGGTTTACCTTCTTAGGACCAAAGATGAGGCACTAAGTAAGTTTAAGAGTTAGAAGACTTTAGTAGAAAACCAATTAGAGAAAAAGGTGAAAGCACTCAGAACTGACGATGGTATGGAATTCTGTAACACTGAGTTTGATGCATGATGCGTGTTTACTACAACATGCAAAAATAGCAAGTATACTAGTCGCAAAAAGTAATAAAGTGATGAGTGAGTATCGTTCCCACGAGGATAGTGTTACTAATTACCGATTTTTCTAGTTTACGTCCTAATTGAAGCAACAATAAATTGGATTGATGGAAGATTAACAAACTAAATACAAATGCAAAACCCAACAACTTAACTAATTAAACAATTCTAAAACAAATGCTAGGGTGTTGAATTCACCTAAATACGCTAACCCAAATCATAGAATCTATTACCCAAGTTCTAATTCCTTGATTGAAAATCGAATTCCCTAAGTTGTAAAACATACATTCTCATGCTACATTTCCCTACTTATCCCTATTAAGCTTCCGCACCCAACAAAATGAAGATTAATAGTTCAAAGGATTTTAAGCTTTGTGGAATTCTATCTAGATTTCATAGATCGCTAAACCTATCTCTAGCGTTTGCTAATCTATGGTATTTATCCCAAGAGGCACAATCACAAATCACTTCTCAGTCTCATTGTGAACAACACACATTTGAATGGTGATCAAGCATCCAAAAGACATTAAACAAAGAGATAAACACTCAATCATGAAATTAAAACTCAAAGTAATTCATTCCATATAAATTTGAATCATTGTATCAAGATTACATCAAACCCTAGCTAAACAACTCAGTTCATACTAAAAAACGAAATAAAACAACAAAAACAAACTGAATCAAGATTCATCATTGAAAAGCAAGCAAAAGATGGAGAAATCTTCTCTAATTTGAAGCCCAAATCTTCAATAATCTTCTCCTTCCATGAGCTGCCTCCCAAATCACGAACCAAGCCCCTTTTCTCTTCCTTTTCGCTCTAATTTATACCTCTCTCACTTAAGGACGAAGCCCTAGCAAGCCAAAACGCGTCGTTTTATTTTTGCATCTGACGCAGATTTCGCCGCGGCGAAGCTTTTTCCTCGCCGCGGCGAATACTTACAGGCCCAATTTGAGCATGATATAGTTAGAATCTGGAAAAGTGTAAAACATATTAATTGTAGCCCTTTAAATTATCTTTCTGTTAGTTCAAGAATCAGCACAATCCGAGATCTACAGCTCAAGTTATGGCAGAAATACTGAAGCACGTCCAAAGACGTTTTTCTTCAGTTCCCAGCGTCCTTTTCACGACTTCAAGCCAAGTTTTCACCTTTGTCCAGTCAGAATTAGGAAAAACCCAAAACATGAACGTTGTAGCTCTTCTTCTTAGCTTTCCAAAGCTTCTAAATTCAGGTTATTCCGAGTTTTCAATCTCAAGTTACACAATTTACGCTCAAAACTGTCATTTATGCTAAAAATCATCGTTTAGGCCTACAAAGACAAATTAATAGAATTAGGTAGCAATTATGGCCCAAATTGTATGAAAAGTATCCTAAATCCTATCAAAATTCAATGCAAAATCATAGTGTAAAATACGCTTATCAATGCATATTGTAAAGACCAGGGGATTATGAGACATAGGACAGTTAGGAGAACACCTCAGCAAAATGGAGTTGCTGAGAGGATGAACAGGACACTGTTAGAAAAGGTTAGGTGTCTCCTCTTCACAGCTGGACTACCTAAGTCCTTTTGGGGAGAGGCTTTAACCACAGCTGCCTATTTGATAAATAGAACTCCCTCTAGTGCAACTGGCTCTATGTGCCCTAAAGAAAAATGGACAGGAAGAAAACCTTCACTCAACCACCTAAGAGTATTTGGCTGTGCGGCCTATGCACATACAGTAGATGGAAAATTAGAACCTAGGTCCCTAAGATGTGTATTTTTGGGGTATCAAGAAGGAACCAAAGGATATAGGCTGTGGGAGAGAGAAACCCCAAGGGTTAAGGTTATCATCAGTAGAGATGTTATTTTTAATGAATCTGTGTTCCCTTGCAGGGTTACTAATAACAGTGCAGGTACCTCAAGTCACCATGTGGAGACACCACAGCAAACAGACAGTACTCAATTTGAGGTGGAGTCAACAAGGCAACAGGAGCCTGAGACCAATACTGATGAACCAGAATATGAAACTGAGCACACTACAACTAATACTGAACCTGATGGTGAAGATGAAAGTGAAGAAAAAATTGATAATGACCAACAAAATGATCTGGCTCAGTATCAACTGGCCAGAGATAGAACCAGAAGGGATATAAGACCACCAGCAAGGTTCAGTTATGTAGACCTCATCTACACAGCCTTGTTGGCTGGAGTAGAGATCCAGAAGACAGAACCTAACTCCTATGAATAGGCAGTCAACTCAAAGGACAAAAAACATTGGCTTACTGCCATGAATGAGGAGATGGACTCCCTGAGGCAGAACAAAACCTGGATTCTGGTTCCAAAACCCAAGGATGTCAAACTGGTGGACTGTAAGTGGCTGTACAAGCTAAATGAGGGCATAAACAAAACTGATCCACCAAGGTATAAGGCTAGACTGGTAGCCAAAGGCTACACCCAGCGAGCAGGTATAGACTTTACTGAAATTTTCTCACCTGTTGTTAAATTCAAAACTGTAAGATTGATGTTATCTATCGTAGCCCACTATGACTTAGAGTTAGAGCAGTTAGATGTAAAAACTATATTCTTGCATGGGGAATTAGAATAACAGATTTATATGAGTCAACCTATAGGGTTTAAGGATAAAAGTTCCCTGATCATGTATGTTTGTTGCATAAATCCCTGTATGGTCTCAAACAGTCACCTAGGCAGTGGTACAAGAGATTTGACTCCTTTATAGTAGGCATAGGGTTTACTAGAAGTGAGCATGATAATTGTTTCTATTTTGCACACATGAATACAAATCCTGTATATTTGTTATTATACGTTGATGACATGCTATTAATTAGTAAATCTAAGGCCCAAATTGAGGAATTGAAAGGGAAATTGCATGCTGAATTTGACATGAAGGATTTGGGCTGTCCTAAGAAAATTTTAGGTATGCTAATAGAAAGAAACAGGAAGAATTACAGCCTAAAATTGCATCAGATGCCTTATCTGCAAAAACTTGTGTTAAAGTTTGGAATGAGTGACTCTAAGTGTACCACAATGCCCCTAGCAAGTCACTTCATCCTTAGTAAAGTCCAAAGTCCTAAAACAGAACCTGATAGACTAAAAATGGAAACTATACCATATGCAAATGCCATTGGTTCTGTTATGTACTCTATGATCAGTGCAAGACCTGATTTATCATATTCAATATCACTTCTAAGTAGATTCATGTCAAATCCTGGGTGTGATCACTGGAATGCTTTGAAATGGCTACTAAGATATATTAAAAGTACAAAAAATGTTGGTCTAAATTTCTGTAAAAGAAACTCCACACTTGATCTGGTTGGGTATGTAGATTCTGATTTTGCAGGTGATAGAGATTCGCGGAAATCCACCACAGCATATCAGTTTAATCTAGGAGGAAACTGCATCAGTTGGAAGTCCCAACCGCAACCACTGGTAACTTTGTCCACAACTGAAGCTGAATACGTGGTTGTAACTAACACATTCAAAGAAGCCATATGGCTACAAGGATTCCTGAAAGAGGCCAAGCTGTTGGATGGGAACTGTGACAGGCTATTCAGACAGTCAGAGTGCCATTCATCTGGGAAAGAATCCCGTGTACCATGAGAGAACAAAACATGTTGACGTAAGGTATCATTTTGTGAGGGATATGATCTCCAAAGGAGAAGTGAACCTGCAGAAGATCCTAACTAAAAACAACCCGGCAGACATGGGAACCAAGGTTGTAACACTTGCAAAGTTCAAGCACTACTTGAACTTATTACATGTGGGATAACCAAATCAGAACTAAGAAGGAGTATGGAAATGCTCGCTGCACAACTGAACTGACATTTCTGAAACGACTACCACATACTTCAAGGTGGAGATTGTTAAATAAGTGAAGCATACGACGTCGTTTAAACCAGGTAACAAAACGCTGTCGTTTTGTCCATTATTCCAAATGAATCACAGCCATCAAAGATAAAGAGAATCCAACGGCTCAAATGCAATCAGAAGTCAACAGTATAAAAGGGGACTATTCACGCATTTGAGGGTAATCGAGTTTTAGGTCTTCATTTCGTTTCTCTGCAAAATCGTTTTGTCTGGGTTAGGGTTTCACGCTCATTCTGGGTTTTCTTTGTGTGAATCTTTCTAGAGTATTGTTTGAGGGCAAGGGTTCCTTAAAGGGTATAGAGTACTCTAGGGTTTATTAGGATTTGCGGGGTACAGGGAAGTGAATGAGTGTTTGATTACGTAGTGACAGGTGAAGAAGATTCTTACGTAAAGTGTAATCTTTGAGGAAATCAATACTAGTGCAGCGAGCTCCATATTCTGGAGTTCAACGTGGATGTAACTTGTTCTATATTGAACAAGCGAACCACGGTATATCTTGTGTTGTGTGATTGTTCATTGTTCTTGTAGTTTCTGTTTTGTATTGTGACTAATCTTGCAGGTTGAAGGATTGGTATTGATTTACAACACATTACAATCTATAAATGCCATGAACCGAACTATTCCACTAAAGCAAAACATAGAATACAAATAAAACCTTCAGCCAATTTGTTCAACAAACATATGAACATAATTTGATGAAAATTGTCAATATATAACCAAATCTTCCAATTCACATTCATAGGTCTCCAAGTTTTACAATAGTTATTAGCACAACATGACAATCCTTTAAAACACATAAAAAACCAAAAACCACCAACGGAAACTAAGCTTCAAAAATCAATAAAATCAAGAACTATAAAGATGAAACTCGTCTAAGGTAGATAAAGATGTAACAAATTATGTTGTCAATTAAAGAACTAATAATAGATGTAAGGTGAATATTATTCCTCATCATATCATTTGTTCTTTGTATGAATTATGATCAAATCGAAGATAATTAAGTCTTAGTATCTCTAATATTTATATTTATGAACAATGGGTGGACCTAGAAATTTAATTAAGTGAGAGGGGGCACTAAAGCAATTTCAATTTTTAAATAACATTGCATGTAACATAATTAGTTCCTTGCGTTGTTATAAAACAATATCATATTTAAAATTTTAATACTAAAAACATGAATCTTATGTTTTCTTTTAGTAGCAAAAAATAAAATAATAAGAGGTACCAAACGAAATTGAAAACTAAAATTATTATTATGATAGGTCCATTAAAGTTGTTTAATGAGATTTTATTTTAATTTTGACAATAGTTCAATAAAATAAAATAGCAAAATATAAGATGAATCGATATATGATATAAATTATAAAATAAATAATATTTTCAAATATGAAATAACGAAAAATATTAAAGGAATTACCTTTTTAAGGGCACAACGTGATTAATTAAGAAATTAAAGGGTTTCTTTAATTATGAGTTTTCAAATTGGGGGTGAGGGGTGGGGGTCGAAAGGGCTCCCCTTCTCATGTATGTAAGCTCTCAAATACAAGACATACAAAAGAGAAGCTCCTAGGTGCAGCACGATTTTTATAGGTATCTACATGATAAAACTTATCACACATCAAAAGTAGCAATAAGAAATTCCGTAGAATTCCAGCCAATAAATTCCAAAAAAATAAAAAATAAAAAAAATCAATTACATTAACTACAAAGAAAATCAATGTAAGTTTGAACGAACCTCAATTTTATGTTCTCCAATCTACCCAAAAAATATCATTCATGCACAAACAAACTTCTCAATCAAGCAAAAACGATCTAAATTTTGAAAGTGCCAACCAATTAACAACTTAATTTGTATATAAGACAAATTAATTTAAGTTTATATTCTTACTTGACCTAATATAATAATGTTTTGCTTACAACTGAATCATATGACCAAGCAAAAATTATCAGCCTTTGAGCTAATTCAATGAACACTAAATTCAGTTAAAATTCACCAATAAAAATCACAATTCATTTCACATTTCAATTCAATACAAAGCAACATAACATTATTAGCCACCACAATAATCACTTCTTTGTCACAACAAAACCAACATTTAAAAAAGTATTTAAAAGAAGAAAAACTGACATTTGTAATCTTAAAAATTAAGCAATCTCTTTGGTACAAATTGTGAAACAAAGAAGGTCAACAATTAGGTATCTATATGATAAAAAAAGAATGTAAAACACACAAAACCTCAATATTCCACACAATCAAATTTAAAATGGAGAAAGATCATCAATGTTTAAGTAAGCTCCAACGAGAAAGGAAAAAAAAAATTATTATGAAACGAGGTTAATATCATCCAACCCCTGATAGATGAGCTAATCTTGACGCATCCATGATTTTTGGAAAGTATTATATAACCTCCTTGTTGGGAGTGAATGCTTGGAACGACATCGTACTGAATATTAGTGGAACGGTGTCGTTTTTGGACAGCTTCAAGATGAATCTTGACCATTGATTCAATGACAATCCAACGGATGAGATTAAACCACAAGTCAACACTATAAAAGAGAAGGTCTTTGTGAAAAACTAATGAGTTCTTCGAAAGAGACAGAGCCTGTTTTTGTGTTCATCGTTCTCAATTAGGGTTCTTGATAATTTTGAGTCTCATTCCTTTCTGTAATATGTGGTATCTTGAGTGATTGTGGTATAATCATTTAAGGGAAAAACAATTGTGTTCTTGGTCTAGGGATTCCAGGGTTAGAGTACTCCTAGGGTCAGATTGAGGGTTGAATTAGAAGTGTGTGATTTGGGGTTTCTGATTGTATTTGTATCTGAGATTGTAAGTGGTTGTTTCTATTAATCATAGTGCAGCGCCCCTTTTCCGGAGTTCAACGTGGATGTAGCTTGCTCAAATAGGGCAAGTGAACCACGATAAAAACTGGTGTTGATTGTGTGTGTTTTTCTTGATTCTGTTTTTGGTTGTGTTTCTTTTCTTGGTTAATTGCGTAACAATGGTATCAGAGCCATCATCCGTTAGGAGATAATCTTTGAGTGCTTGGATTAGGGTTTTCTCAGATCAAAGAAATTAGGGTTTCTCGTTTTGGGGGTTTTCTCAAATCTTGAGTTTCTTGATCTAATTGAGGGCTCTTAGAGCCAAATCTGAGGTTATTAGTCTCAATTAAACCAAGGGTAACAACGAATTAGGGTTTCGGTGGGTTGGGTTGTAAAGAGTCAATTTTGTCTCAAGCTCTTGATTTCTTCGTTCCTAAACACAAAAATCAATCACAGAACCATGACTTATACCACCACCCGAATAGAGATCTCCCAATATGATGGGAAGATCGACTTCGGGAGTTGGAAGAAGAAAATGAAAGCCCTGCTTTCACACAATAAAATTGGTCTTGCATTGGAGAAGTATCCCAAGAAGTGGCTCAAAGAAAAATTGAAGAAGAAGGAGGAGATTGACGAAGAAGCCTACAATCTGATCGTGATGAACCTTTCAGACAGCGTACTGAGAAAGGTAGATGGAATCGAAACCCCTCTAGGGTTATGGGGTAAACTCGAAACCTTGTATGCTCTTCAATCTGCACCAAACTTAGCATTTCTTAAAGGTGCTTTATTTTCGTATAAGATGGACAGTAATAAGACTATAGAGGAGAACTTAGATGACTTCCTTAAAATGACCCTAATTTTAAAAGGCACATATCAGGAATTAGGGGAAACTAGCCTAGCCATGATACTGTTGAATTCCATAAATGAAGAATACCATGTTGTTAAGAATGCACTCCAGTACTCCGGTACTGTCCCTAGTGTTGACTTGATAGTGGCTTGTCTTAAGGCTAGAGAACTTGAATTAAAGGTCCAAAAACGAAATGGGAGCAACCTGCTTGTAAGGGGAAAACCAGACACCTTTCAACTTGTTAAAGGAAACCAACCTAGCCAGGGGTCCAAAAACAAGAAAATAGGTAAATGGAATAATAAGCATAAGACAGAGTCTAGAAAATGTTTTTTCTGTAACAAAACTGGCCATCTGAAGAAAAATTGTTTTGAATGGCTTAAGAAACAAAAACAGGGAAACACATAGAGTAATTTAGTCTCAACCAAACACTTTACTGTCTCTATTTCTAACAATACAAAAGAGTGGGTGTTAGACTCTGGGTGCTCATTCCACATGAGCCCCAATAGGGACTGGTTTCAAGATTTTGAAGAATATGATAGGGAGACTGTATTCATGGGGAATAACAATGCTTGTAGGGTGAAAGGTAGAGGCAACATAACCCTTAGACTTTGTGATGGGAAACTGATAAAACTCACTCATGTTAGGTTCATTCCTGAACTTAAAAGGAACCTCATATCTTTAGGAACCCTAGATGAGGCAGGGTGCTATTACAGGGCTGAAAATGGGTGGCTGAATGTGTATAGAAACCAGAATCTAATTCTAAAAGGAGAAAAAAGGAATGGGTTTAGTCACCTCAAACCTATCAGTTACTGAAAAATGGCACCTTAGGATGGGTCATATGAGCCAGAGAGGGTTATATATACTAAGCAATCAGGGCATGTTAGGAAAAGAGATTGTTTCAACCCTGGAGTTCTATGAGAACTGTGTTCTAGGCAAACAACACAGAGTCAGTTTCCCAAAAGGCACACACCTGGCCAAATGATGCTTAGAGTACATACATTCTGATTTATGGGGGCCTGAGAAAGTTAGGTCTCATGGGGGCAGTAGTTACTTTATGTCAATTGTAGATGACTTTAGCATAAAAGTGTGGATTTACACCCTTAGAACCAAGGATCAAGCCCTGTCTAAGTTCAA
Source organism: Pistacia integerrima (assembly GCA_026225825.1). Classification (NCBI taxonomy): domain Eukaryota; kingdom Viridiplantae; phylum Streptophyta; class Magnoliopsida; order Sapindales; family Anacardiaceae; genus Pistacia; species Pistacia integerrima. The sequence continues at coordinate 15,290,172 of CM047743.1, read as the reverse complement.
AGATTGGAAAGCCTTAGTAGAAAATCAGCTAGATAGAAAAGTAAAAACTCTAAGGACTGACAATGGATTAGAGTACTGCAATACTGAATTTGATAAATTCTGCTGTGAGCAAGGAATCCTAAGACATAGAACAGTAAGGAAAACCCCTCAGCAGAATGGAGTAGTTGAGAGAATGAATAGGACCCTCCTAGAAAAAGTTAGATGCTTGCTATTCACTTCAGGTTTACCTAATACCTTTTGGGGAGAGGCCTTGTCCACAACAGCCTATCTAATAAATAGGAGTCCTTCTACTGCCATAGACTTTAAATGCCCTGAAGAAGGTGTGGTCTGGGAGAAAGCCTGGTTTGAATCACTTGATAATATTTGGGTGTGCTGCCTATGCACACACAGTAAGGGGGAAGTTAGAGCCCAAGTCCACTAGGTGTGTGTTCCTAGGATATCAAGATGGGACCAAGGGATACAGACTCTAGGATAGAGAATCGCCAGGGGTAAAAATCATCATTTCAAAGGATGTAGTATTTAATGAAGGGGTGTTCCTTATAAAGCCACTAGCCAAGACACTGTTAATCACACCTTACCTGAACATACAAAGAATTCATATGAGACTACAACAATTGAGGTGGAGCATGTCGTGAGGGTCGGACCACCTCAACTGAGACACATGACAATAAACCAACCAGGACCTGTGGTGGTCCAGAATCTGAAGATGAAGAAGCTGGAGCAAATGCACCCGAGCCACAACATGCCCAACTGGAACACTACCAACTTGCAAGAGATAGAATAAAAAGAGAGGTAAGACCCCCTGCTAGATTCTCTTATGCTGAACTAATATATACTGCCTTACTTGCAGGAATAGGGATTCAAAGAATAGAACCAGATTCATATGAAGAAGCAATGAAATCCAAAGAAAAGGAAAAATGAAGGGCAATAATGGAAGAGGAAATGAGATCACTTGAGGTAAATAGAACCTGGTCCTTGGTTCCCAAACCCAATGACGAAAAACTGATCCAATGTAGATGGTTGTATAAAATAACAGAGGGTATTTTAGCTACTGATCCACCTAGGTATAAAGCTTGGTTAGTTGCTAAGGGGTATACCCAACAAGAGGGAATAGACTTCAATGAAGTCTTTTCCCCGGTAGTCAAATACAAAACCATTAGGTTAATGCTCTCCATAGTTGCCCATTACAACCTTGAGCTAGAACAAATGGACGTAATCACTGCCTTCCTGCATGGTAACTTAGAAGAGGAGATTTGCATGAGCCAACCATTAGGCTTTATTGGCCATAAAGCCCCTGATCATGTTTGCATCCTGCACAAATCACTGTATGGACTGCAACAGTCCCCAAGGCAGTGGTACAAAAGGTTTGACACATTCATTCTAAGCATAGGGTTCACTAGGAGTAGATATGACCATTGCTTTTATTTTAATTTGAATCAGAATCTTCATGTTTATCTCTTACTGTATGTGGATGATATGTTGCTAGTGAGTAAGTCCAAGTCAAAAATATTAGAGTTAAAGGGAAAGCATAGGTCAGAATTTGACATGAAGGATCTAGGAAATGCAAAAAGAATCCTAGGAATGGACATTACTAGAAACAGGAGCAAACATGAACTAAACATTAGGACAAAATCATATCTAGAAAAACTGGTGTCTAAATTTGGTATGGCATATTCAAAACTAGTGCCTATGCCTCTTGGAAATCATTTTGTGTTAAACAAAGGTCAATGCCCTAAAACTGAATCTGATGTAATAAAAATGGAATATGTTCCCTATGCAAATGTTGTTAGATCTGTGATGTATGCGATGGTTAGCACCAAACCAGACCTGTCATATGCCATTTCCTTACTCAGTCGATTTATGGCTAATCCAGGCAGTGAGCACTGGACTGCCTTAAAGTGGGTATTGAGGTATATTAATGGTACTCTGAATGTTGGATTAAATTTCTGTAAAAGGCATGATACACTTGACTTGGTGGGTTTTGTAGACTCTGATTTTGCAGGTGATAAAGATACAAGGAAATCCACCACTTCATATTACTTCACCCTTGGAGGAAACTGTATAAGCTGGAAGTCACAGCTTCAGCCTATTGTAGCCCTATCATCGACTGAAGCAGAATATATTGCCATTGCTGATGTGTTCAAGGAAGCCTTGTGGCTGCAAGGATTGGTAGCCTAAGCAAAGCTAACAAAGGGTAAGGTAACATTATATTCAGATAGCCAAAGTGCAATCCATTTGAGCAAGAATCCAGTTTATCATGAGCGAACCAAGCATGTAGATGTCCGCTTCCATTTTGTCAAAGATTTAGTTACTCAAGGAGTAATTGATCTAAGGAAAGTATCTACTGAGGATAATCCAACTGACATGGGAACCAAAATTGTCTCACCTGCAAAGTTCAAGCACTGCTTGAACTTACTGCATGTGAGATAATTTGTGAATCAGAACTATGAGGGAACTGGTTTGAGTTTGCTGCACTAGGGTAAATTCAAGCATTCAAGGTAAAGATTGGTGGGAGTGAATGCTTGGAACGACGTCATACTGAATATTAGTGGAACGGTGTCGTTTTTGGACAGCTTCAAGATGAATCCTGACCATTGATTCAGTGACAATCCAATGGATGAGATTACGCCACAAGTCAACACTATAAAAGAGAAGGTCTTCGTGAAAAACTAATGAGTTCTTCAAAAGAGAGAGAGCATGTTTTCGTGTTCATCGTTCTCAGTTAGGGTTCTTGATAATTTTGAGTCTGATTCCTTTCTGTAATCTATGGTATCTTGAGTGATTGTGGTGTAATCATTTAAGGGAAGAACAACTGTGTTCTTGGTCTAGGGATTCCAAGGTTAGAGTATTCCTAGGGTCAGATTGAGGGTTGAATCAAAGGTGTGTGATTTGGGGTTTCTGTTTGTATTTGTATCTGAGACTATAAGTGGTTGTTTCTGTTAATCATAGTGCAGCGAACTCCCCTTTTCCAGAGTTCAACATGGATGTAGCTTGCTCAAATAGGGCAAGTGAACCACGATAAAAACTGGTGTTGATTGTGTGTGTTTTTCTTGATTCTATTTTTGGTTGTGTTTCTTTTCTTGGTTAATTGCGTAAAACCCCTAACGTTAAAACGACGTCTAAGAAAGTCAACATGAGTCAAATGGATAAAGGGTATTTAACTAATCATACAAACTTGATCGCTTCAAGGAGATCTTCCACAAAATTGCCAAAGGCTATTGTGTTATTCTTAAATTTGTGTAACTCTTATCATTAATGAGTTTAATAACTAAAGATATTGTGATTTAATTTCGAAATTTATTTTTAGCTGATCCATCCTTAACTGATAAGCTGGAGTTGCCAGGTAACGCATGCTCTCAGTTAACATAAGGTCTCTACGATAAGCTCAAGCTAGGATTTTTATGAATATATATTGGGCTTAAGTATTGTGAGCCCATCATTTTTATCTCCAAACAATTAATATAGTAAGAAAATTTAATATTCATATATATATTTTTAAAATATATTTATGTAAAAATATTATTCAATTTTTTCCATAATATAACATTTTAATAGTGACATATATAATTAATTATAATATATTTTTAATTTAATTAATAATATGAAACAAAGAGCAAATTTTTGCATAAAGATGGTCCAATTTTGACCGGCGTATATGCGGGGAGCTGAGCTCATAATTGATGGACAAAAGCTTGCAAATAGCTGATAATAGATGAAAAGAATAAGGCTTATCTCTTTCACAACTCAGAAATGTAGAATTTAAATTGTCCAGAATTTTTTATATTTTATGTAAATAACAAAGCAAAGCAAAAGCTGCTTACAGAAAACAACAATTAAAGCCTGTATGCGTGAACGGTTTATAGGGTTCACAATAGACAGTTCACAGAGCGTGCAAGTAGTTGCTACGCTTCAACAGAGACTTCATTTTATACTTAACCAGACGAACTATTCAGAGGCAGCTTCAATGATACATCACACACCCATTTATATGTAACAAATGGGTAATGGTTTCTTATTATTGAGACGAGCCACGCCATAAATCAGAATATTCTATTTGAATCAGACTGATTTCATTGGTTTCTCATAATCGATCATTTTAAACCCTAATTATTATTATTTTTTAAATATAAATTTATCCTTTATTAAAATTATAATTTTATCTTTTGTTAAAATTATTAAATAAGACGTAAGAGAGTTATATTTTGTTGTGCGTCAAATCATGGAGCACAAATTTGCGCCACGTGTTAAGACATTTAGTGCCGTGCAAAAAGTTCGGAGATGATATATCCCAATTTCGCTCCAAGATATCTTTCCAGAATCAAGGCTGAAGATCACACTGCTTTCCTAATTTATCGAAGTTTGATTTTATTTCCGATTTGTTGTGCAACAAGTTAGGAAATGATAATTGCAAAGTGATATATGGCAATAAGGATTCCCGAATGGGAATTGAAGATTGAGTTGTTTTCCCGTTCTAAAAATAACAATATTTATTTCTAATTCAAACATGTAATTGGCCTGATATAAATCACGTTATAATCAGTTTTGGGGGGACAACAAAGCATTAGGTTACAGAATACTCATAAGAAACACGTTGTAGTGAGCTCGTTAAGCAAAACGCAAAAACATAACAGTGGCATAGGATTTACTTTCAGCATTTGAATCACTTTAAAAAATCTCTTTTTTGTTTCTGTTCTTTTGCTTATGTTTACATTCATTGATTTTACATCAAACCTTCAGGTCTTAAACAGGCTTCTGCGTAAATTTATCTAGAATCTTGCGTACTTTTAATTGGTGCAAATCGCTGCATCAACATACTTAATTACTATTTCATTTAAAAATACTTGTGATCTCCATATTTTAGTATACAATAGTTTTTGTTTATGATTTTTACAATTTTTTAACTTTATACTTTTAATATAAGGACACAATTATTTTTTAATTTGGCTATGCCAGTAAATCTCTACTTAATTTCGTATATGATGCCACATATAGAATAACATTAACTAATTATTATGCTTCGTTAGAAAGAGGAAATCATAAAAGTTTTACTTTTAAGTTTTTTTTTTTTTTAATATAATCTCAAAAAGAATTTTATGTGTGTGTGTGTGGAAAATTATTTCCAAGCCTAATGATCAAAACAACTTTTTTCTAAGATAATTGAAATTGTGTTCCTCTACTTAAAGATAAAAATAACTTTGTATTATAAAATAAAATCATCAGGATATACTAATACAAAAAAAATTTTCTAGTGGTTTAATGCATAATAAAAAAGGCATTTGGTGATATTGACTAGAATTAAATGATGAAAAATATGTAAAAAAAAAAAAAAAAAGATTAGAAATTTATAATATGTGGGTAATGAAAATATAAGTTAAAGGGTAGTTTTGAAAGTAGTTGGGATCTATTAAGACATTTGCATATGCTTAAAAATTTAACAGGATAAACTCAAAGTTAGGGTCTTGAAAGATAAAATGTGGAAGACTAATAGCATCACCCTTGAAGTATTTAGATTATGTTCTGAAACCGTTATTTTGGGATATATATATATAGAAATGGCCTATAAAGAACCAAATCAGCCCAAATTACTTTATGTTTAATTGTGCCCTTTGGTCCTTGTTATCCTACTAGAGCTTATATCTAAGAGGAAATTATCTAAACCCCCTAAAGTATTTGGTAATTCATAAAACCCCATTGGAAATAACCTTCAACCCCTTACCATTAGTAAATGTTTTGGACTTAGGCTTAGTTTGGATTGTTGCAGCTTGCATAATCACTTATGAACCAACTTTCGAAATAATCAACTTTTAATAAAAAATTATTAGGTGATTGTTTTTATTAATTTTAAAATCACTTTTTAACTTTGGCAGAATAAATTGTAGAGTGGAAAAAGATCAAAATAGGTTTTTTCTATTAATAAGTTCTTTGCATTGTTAATATACTAATAATAATGTTTTAAAATTAAAAAAAAATGAAAATAATAAAATTTGGAAAAACTGCCTAGCAATGTTGCCAGTCGGCAACCGTCATCGGCTATAGGCATTTGTCGCCATTGTCAACACTATCAAGATTTTCGTGAGGTGATCTACAAGACTAGACTGGTGTATCAGTCGTCGACTTCGTCTTTGAGCGTAGGTGGCCAACAAAGTTCAGCAAAAACTTGGTGGCATTCTGTGCTCAAACGACGCGACTAACAGTTGATACGCCAACCTAGTGCTATAGATCGCCTCATGGGGATCTTAGTGTTGGTGGTATGGAGAAGTTACACTGCTATGGATTTGTATTTTGAACTCACACTTATTTCTATTCATGCTCTGTATATTTATACAATCCGAGAGGCCTAATTTTAGGCATTCAAAGATATGTAACTGAAAAATAAATTTACAATCACAATAAAAACAGTATTTACATAAAAACTGATCCCAGAATCATGGGAGGCACAGCACAAAATCTGGAAATGTTAATGGTGGCAGTTGGGCTTGAGTTGTCACTGGTTTGGTGCTTGAGTTGTCAGTGGTTTTTATTCAATTGCCTTGATATGCCCCCGCAAGAACGGGCTACCATCAGATAGGCTAATCTTGTCTCGTAAATAGGTTGTCCTTTGTCTTGAGAGTGGCTTGGTGAGTAAATCTGCAAGTTGGTCATTAGCGTGAACATGTCGAACATTAAGAATTTTTTGCTCAACCAAATCTCGCACAAAGTGAATGTCTATCTGGATGTGCTTCATTCTTGAATGCTGGACAAGATTAAAACTTAGCTGTGTTGCACCTAAATTATCACACAAGAGTATAGGTGGTTGTGGTAATTTAAACTTCATTTCTTGGAACAGAGATAGCAACCACATGGACTCTGCTGCAGCTGTTGCTAAAGCCCTATACTCAGCTTCTGTTGATGACCGTGCAATGGCACGTTGCTTTTTGGAGCTCCATGAAATGGGTGTATGACCAAGAAAGAGGATATAAGCTGAAGTTGATTTTCTATCATCTAAACTACCAGCCCAATCAGCATCCGAGAAACATGTGAGTGTTGGGTTTGATGTTTTTCTGATATTGATGCCATAAAAAATGGTGTTCTTCAAGTAACGCAGCAATCTTTTAGTAGATGTCCAATGGGTCTGTGTTAGGCAATGCATAAACTGTGATAGTTTATTCACTGCGAAGCTTATATCAGGTCGAGTTAAGGACAGATATTGCAATGCTCCAATCACCCTTCGGTATTCTGTTGAATCAACTGATGACGAACCATCTGCCAGCGTTAGAGAAACCGAGGTTGAGAGAGAAGTGGTGACATCTTTAGCTCCATCCATACTTGTTTTAGCTAGTATATCTTTGATATACTTATGTTGAGTTAGAAACAAGCCTTTTTTAGTAGGAATGACCTCAACACCGAGGAAAAAAGTGTAAAGACCCCAAGTCTTTGATGAAGAATTTCTGGCCAAGTTGATTAATAATGCTTGCAACAAATGTCGAATTATTTCCTATGAGAATCAAATCATCAACATATACTAAGCAATAAGCAAGTATGGAACCATCATGAAACACAAATAGAGAGGAGTCGGATTTTGCATCGATGAAACCAACTTCTAACAGTGCTTGTTTGAGAGCAGAATACCAAGCAAGAGGTGTTTGTTTTAGTCCATATATTGCCTTTGTAAGGCAGCAAACATGATTTGGTTTTTCTGAACTCTTGAAACCAAGTGGTTGCTTCATATATACCTTTTCAGTAAGATGCCCATGAAGGAAGGCATTATTGACGTCTAATTGCCTTAGAGACCAACCTTGCATAACAGCAAGGGTTAAGACAGTGCGTATGGTGACTGGTTTTACAACAGGACTAAACGTCTCTTTGTAATCCAGTCTTGGTCTCTGATTGAACCCTTTAGCCACGAGCCTGGCCTTGAATCGATCTACATAGCCATCAGCGTGTATCTTAATCCGAAACACCCACTTACAACCAACAATATTACAATCATTTGGAGGTGGTACTAGTTGCCATGTATTGTGACGCATTAACGCAGTCAACTCAGAAGACATGGCATCACGCCATCGTGAATCAGTGAGTGCTTCAGTTACACTCGTGGGTTCCAAGGAGAGTGGAAGAGGATGCTTAGTGACTGCAAAAGATTTTTTTGGTTTATAAATGTCATTCATGGATCGGGTAGTCATTCAGTGAGGGCGCACTATATTATTCTCAGAAACAGTAGGTGCATGCACTTCTAATGGAGAAATTTGGCTTGGAATCAAGGTAGGAGAAGAGAGGGTACTTACCTGGAGAGGAGGCGGTTCAGGGGATGACCCATTCGTAGACGATGGCAAGACTTCAGTACCCATTTCTGGAGATTCAGAAGTTCGGAGTGAAGGCAAGATGACTTGCGGCAACAATATCGGTACAGAGGAAGCTTCGGCATTTGCTGAAGGTGAGAAAGGCACTAAAATGTTATGGTTTGATTTTTGAAATAGGAAATTCCCTTCGTGGAAGATGACATGCCTAGAGATAAAAATCTTTCCAATATTGGGTTCAAGGCAGAGATACGTATTTTGAGATAGTGAGTAACCCACAAATGTGCATGGTTGGGCCTTGGGCTCAAGTTTATGCTTGTTATAGGGCCTGGTTAGTGGATAACATAGGCAACCAAATTGCTTGAGCTTGAGGTAATTTGGGATTTGTTTGAACAATTTTTCAAACGGTGATTGATTGTTCAAAGTCGAGGTGGGCATTCTATTAATGAGATAGGCATCGGTTTGAAACACACATGGCCAATATGAGAGAGGCATGTGAGCATCCGTGAGTAAAGTGAGACCAATCTCAACAAGGTAGCAATGTCGTCTTTCAGACATACCATTTTGTTGGGGAGTGTGGGGAGCGGTTGTGTAATGACTAATTCCATGAACAGAAAGGTAAGAGTTGAGTCCAACGTATTCCCCACCATTATCAGAATATAGACTCTTTATTTTGGTGTTAAACTTATTTTTTACAAGATTCCGTAATTGCGGAAAGATTTTTTGAACATTGGATTTATGAGTCATAGGATAGAACCAAATGTATTTGGTATAATGGTCAACAAAAATAACATAGTATTTTGAGCCATCAGTACCAATTTCATGAGATGGACCCCAAACATCTGTGTAAATCAATTCCATGGGAGTAGTGCTAGTGAGACCATGAGAATGAAACGGTTGACGATGAACTTTATTTTGAGAACATGAAGTACAAAAGGATAAATGTCCATTCTTATTGGTTGGTAAAGAAAAGGCATGAATTAAATGATGGACAATTTTTTACGATGGATGACCAAGCCTTTTGTGCCATCCATCGGCGGTAGTATGTTCATGAACATAGGCAACAGCATGTTTGGAGTGTGGTGGTAGATGCTCCGGAAATGGGTACACTCCATCTTCACATTCGCCTTTGAGTAGTGTCGTCCCCGTGATCCAATCCTTCACCAAAAAATAAGTAGGATGAAATTCAAGATAAACATTGTTGTGCTTGGTAAAGTGATGAACAGAAATGAGGTTTTTTTTTAATTATGGGAACACAAAGGGTATCATGTAAATGAAAGACACAATTAGACGATGCAAGAGATAATGAACCAATATGAGATCAAACCTTATCCATCACCAATTACCACCTCATCAGTACCATCATATTCAAAATTAATGGACAGATTAGAGAGATCGGTGGTCATATTGTGAGATGTCTCCGAGTCAACTAGCCACTTTTGATTTTTTTCGTGGGAGGATGCTGCACAGTTTGCAGTGAATTCGACTGAATGCATTTTTGGACAATTTTTGGCCGTGTGACCCACTTGATCACACCATTGACACTTGGGCTTATATTTCCTGTAGCCCGAATTGGAGGGCCCGTTTTTATTATGTCCATTGTTGCTACGAGGCTTGTTGGAGGAAAACTTAGGGCTTGGTTTATGCTGTCTAGGAGCACTGCCTTGCCGATGAGAGTAATTTGCAGTGGGAACAAATGTTGCTACCGATTGATTCTCCAACTGGCGAAGATAAGTCTTATGGCCTACAAGAAGATCATGTATTTCTTTAAATTTTAAAAAGGTCTCACGAGCACGAATGGGTGCCACAATTTCTCTAAATTCGAGGCCCAAGCCATTGAGTATGTAGATAGTTAAATCATCATTCGAAACGGGATGATCGATGATTGCGAGTTCGTTAGCAATCACTTTGATTCCTTGAAGGAACTCAGTGACGGTGTGATTGCCATGAGTGCTCAAGGTCAAATCCTCATTGAGTTGCATCACACGCGTCCATGATTTGCCCGCGTATAAATGGGTAAGTGCTGTCCAAGCAGCATGGGATGTTTTATATGCAGCAAGAAAGGGAGTAATGGTAGTGGATGTGGAAGCAAGAATTGCATGGAGGATGAGTTTATCTTGGCGAACCCAGTGGGAGTTCGCAGCTTTGGACACAGCGGAGTTCGATGCATCAATGGGAGGGCATTTTTTTACATCGGTGACAAAGTCAATGAGATCATAACTAGTGAGCAGTGCTTCAAATTGTGCCCTCCACTAAGGAAAGGTAGTAGGGGTGAGTTTTTCGTTGATGGTGGTTGCGGCATTGATGGTGATGATGGGTGAATCATTGGTAGATGCAGGGATGGCAGCCATGTTGCAGAAAGCAAGAATGGAAAGATACTCGTTAGAGGTTTGGCTCTCCTGATACCATATAGAGAAGTTACACTGCTATGGATTTGTATTTTGAACTCACACTTATTTCTATTCATGCTCTGTATATTTATACAATCCGAGAGGCCTAATTTTAGGCATTCAAAGATATATAACTGAAAAATAAATTTACAATCACAATAAAAACAGTATTTACATAAAAACTGATCCTAGAATCATGGGAGGCACAGCACAAAATCTGGTAATGTTAATGGTGGTAGCTAGGTTTGAGTTGTCACTGGTTTGGCGCTTGAGTTGTCAGTGGTTTTTCTTTAATTGCCTTGATAGGTGGTGTCACCAAACTCGCCTCCAACGATGGTCGTCAATCAACCGATGATGACTACCTACTGTGACATTGCCTGTCAATTTTCCAGATTTCTTAAAATATAACTTTTTAACTTCATTCGTATTTTTATATTTTTATTATATTATTAATTTAATTAATAAAAAATTATAATTTTGGGGCATTTTTGTAATTGCATATTATAAAAGCTTATTTAGAATCTAAACGTTAGAAATCCCTGCTTTTGAAATCATTTTATAAATCGACTATGGAAGAAGTAGATTATTTCATAATCACTCTTAAAATATTTTACCAAACACATTTTAGATTATTGTTTAAGAAATAAGAGATTATAGAAAAAGATACAGAAACCGCAAACTCATCCTTATTTGTTAAGTCAAATAAACCAAGGCTAGAATAGTAATTGTCAAAGAAAAAAATGGATTTTTTTTTCAAAGTCAAAAGTTAATAATATAAAATATTAAAATTCTATAGTGTCCCATCTTCATCTTCACCCGAAACCAAAAGCAAATCCTAATACATTCATCTTCTCCACCAAAAGAAACCCTAACTAATACAAACAATTCACCACCATTGTATTAATCTACCATCCTAAACAACACAAATATCATACCCATAACAACAAAAGAATTCTTGATTTTTTTTTTTTTTTCCATTTAGGCTATCAAGGGTGAATGGATTGTGTTAGAATTGATGAACTCTAATAAAAGTTTAGGTACCCATTTTTAAAGCATGGCAGAAATGTTTTTACCGTGTTGATTAAACATTGTTAAGTTAAGAATGAATCAACAACCATAAGCAGGAAAACATAAAGCACAAAAGCATATACATGGTTCTACTAAAACCACTCTTAGCCTACATCCACAGGACCTCGTCCAGATCGAAGCTAATTCACTATAACATCAAACATTACAAGAACAGACATTCAAAGTTGATTTTAAATACAGCAAAGAGAACTTCTTGTTCTACATTACCCTAAACACCACCCTATGATTCCCTAATGCTTTGTCACTCTTGGATTGCTTCACACATCAAGAACATTCTCGGACAAGCTTGAGCTCTTCCCAAGCTTCACACGCTAAAGCCACAGCCTAGCATCAACAATGGAACCTCGTTCAAGTCACCATTAAACAAAGATAAAGGATAATGTGATTTGAGCACAAATACGTGAAGAGAATCTATTAAGGAATAAACTCTATAAAAAGTTTATAGCACCAGCAAAATGAATATTCAAGTTAGCTCTCAAAATGCACAAGAATGAAGAAGATATAGACGAATTTCTTGCTCAACAATTTTTGCCAAGTTAGCAGACAAAGGCTGACATTAGTTGGTCCAAAAGGAGAAAATATTCCACCAAACTTTTGGGGCCACAACAAAAACAGGAAAAAGATAATTCCCTAGACCACTTGAGGATTTTGGGACACCTATAAGTGGTCTTCACAACAACACATTAGATGAGATAAAATATCTCAATCGGATAAGGAAAATCTACCACATATGCAAAGTGATTCAGATAGCAATTGTTAGCATAGTAAAGAAGTGTGCACACAATAGCGATAAAATGCAAATTAATTTCTATCGTGCATATGTCTAACATAAGTGTGCAAGCTCATAACATCTGTGCACACACTCAAAATAAAATGCAACAAGCATAAGTCTGACATAACTATGCAAACACACAACATATGTGCACACACCACAACATAAGTTTGTCAACAGATCGATTTAGAGGTGGACATGGTGTGGTTTCTATCACAACAGGCTTTGTTAGTTATAGCGCATGGCCATGGTAGCGGCTACTTCGTGGCAACAACGCCTGGCCTTCCAGTGGTTGAAATTTAAAGCGTATAAAAATCTGAATAACTATTGAGCTCGAAACAAAAAACATAAAAATTACCTCTAAGCACATTTTATTGTGGAAACCTCCATCTTAGATGAAACAAAATATGAAGAAGAATCATTTACATGACTTGGAGGAATGTGTTTGCCACTAAATTATCATGATATGCCCCTAAATTATCTGCCAACTTAAAGAACCAATAACTCACATATGAGAGAGTAATGCATAATAATAGCCATGTGGCAGCCGCACCAAACTTCTAATCATTTTTCCATGGCAGCTACACCTGGCCTTGCAGCCTTGCGTTTGGCTTTGGTGCTTTGAATAGCAACGGCCATGGCTACTTGGTGGCTATATGGTTAATGTAAGGGTGTCTGGGTATGAGTTTTTCTATTATGGGTTTTGTACATGTTGATTAGATTTTAGGTTTAAGTTTTTCATTTGATTGGATTTTTTAAAGTTCTGATTTGCATTTAGAAATAGGTAAAAAAATAAAAATAAAAAGTCTGTAAAGTTAAATAAAGATTGAAAAAATAATTAAGAACAAAAAAATTTGAAAAAAAGTCTAGTGGCCACAAAAGTTTGGTGGTGTTTTGTCTGTTTTGTCGGCCAAGATTTGGCCAATGCGGCCTAGGACTGAGAGACTAGCAGAGCTGTTCGTGCTAGAATAGGTGCCCTAGAGCCAATCAATTATTGTAGTATTGACTCTTTGTAAGAATGTTTATTTATCAATAATAGGTTTTTTCTTCTATATCGTGTAATTCATAATTGTATGTATTTATATATGTCCTTAGGATGGTAAAACCATGACAAGGGTATCGAGTGTTTCAGACCTTGATAGTGAGAACCCTATGATCACATATGGTGGCCATTCTAGAAATGTTCATAGCCCCAGTATTATTCTAACCAATGACACAAATAATACGATAAGACTATTATAGTGTTAAATGACCCTGTCGTAATGCAGTGGCTGATCTCACTTGTCAAAGTTGTTTACTGACAACCTGGTGCAACATATGGTTGCTTGCCATAGTCAAGTTCACCAAGCACACCCACCAAAGGATTCCACATAGATGATAACCCCAGTGTTTGTGCAATAAATCCTCTAACGAATGGTGGTTCTTGTGATCATTAGACTTGAGATCACTAGAGTGCCTTGTGCACCAATTGGTGTGGTTTAACACTAACCCAACGTAGTTCTACTCAGAACGGTAGTGATTGGCTATATCAATAAGTGTATTGAGACTAGATCAACAGAGGATTCATCACTCCCAGGTATGGGAGAAATTATCTCGTTGAGTAATATAGTAAATGACGACGACATTAAATCTGTGGCCATAACGGGATTGAGTTGTAGCTCAATCCAATCTATTCTGGTCATTGGTCCAATAATCGAATACTAAGATATCAAGGATACTTGAGGTTGACACTACTTTTGTGCCTCAGCCTTGATGAGATAATAGATGATGAAAGGATTGAATTGCACAGTAACCATATCGTTGATAGATAGCGGTTTCGCTGAATCCGAATCTATCAGGTGGCCATGATGTTTGGCTAGAGTTCAATCTTAGTTTGTATCTAATGGGACAATTGATTGATTATCAATTGTGATACGATTCACTACTGATATGATGAGGAGCCTTCAGGTCGCACAATAGAAGACAGATTAAGAATAAAATTAGTGAGAAGGGTATTTTCATTAAATATACAATCTAACCAAATTAATTTTCATATAAAATTAAATATAGACAACAACCTTAGCAAATTTAATTGCATCGTGAGATTACCTAGATGCCCTTTCATATATATATGATTTAACATTAATAATTATTAATATTAATTTGATAATATGGAATCCAAATTTGATTTTAAATTTGAAGTGAAATGCTTTGTTTGGTATTTGGAATATTTCTAATCTAAATATGGAATAAGTAGATTGATATTCCATATTAGATTAGGTTTTAGTGTGCACTATTTAAGTGCAACTAAAATTAAAATGATATATTCTTTTCAAAATAAAAGAAACCCTAGAAACCCCCTCTCTCCCTCTCCCAAAAACATGAACCCCCTTTGTGAGAGAAAGATTTTTTCTCCCAAGAAAAATTCTGCAAAAAATTATTCTTAAAGTTGAGAGATTTTCCTAGCCTAAAAATCCCTCAACGCCAACCGTCCTGTCTTCGTGTGGATACCGCGAGTGCACTTCCACTTTGGAGTGGTAGCGATTCCAACCTCAAATTGAAGGAGCCTCCAATGCTGGTATGAAATTCTATACCCTTTGGTTTGGTCGTTTTAAAATAATGTAAATCAGCATAGGGATCTTGGTTAGGGTTTGCAAATCTTTTTAAAAAAAATAATAATAATTTCCGCTGCGTTTTATAGATCCATTAACCTACAATGGTATTAGAGCCTCTTATGTTCAATTATGTTATTTTAATTTTCAATTGAATGATTTATGTCGATGATGTATGTTTATGTTTTTAATTCGGCGATTAAAATTTGAAAATTGGCTAATAATTTGGTTGAGATATTGTGTTGGATTTTTATTTTTTTTATTTTTTTTTAATTTTTTTACATCTATTTTTGTTTAAAGTTTAACGAAATCAAATAAAACTTGATTTCGAGTGTTGGACGAAACTACCCTTAAGGGGATGTGGGTAGTTACCCTAAAAGGGTAGCAGCTACGATGGAGAAGCAGCAGCGTGCAAACGCGCGCTATTGGCGCACAATACAATGCAGAATAGCTTGCTGCTGTGCAATGCTTTACTTGCTAGTGGATGGCTGCATGCCCTGGCTTGTGCTACTGGAAGCAGCAGGCTGCTACCTTTCTCCCTTGACCCACTAGTGGTGGCCCCATGGTGGCCAAGTACCCACCAGCATATGGCCTTGACTGACACTTGGTTTTTCAGCCAAGTTCTCGATTTGATATGCATGAGAATGCATGTCAAATCTAGAAAAAAGGGGACAGCCCACAGAAAGATGCAAAATGGTTGAATTTTGGGCTTTTTCGCATTGTTGTGTGATAAAGAAAATCCATAATTTTTTTGACATATGTTGCTGCATATTAGGAATATTCTGGAGGCCTAATTGCATGAGGCCTAAATCCAATGGGTTAAATTGTAATTTTTCAAAATTGTTGGACCTAAAAAATGTTGCTAAACATCAAGTGGTAATTCGTAATTTACCAAACCAAAACAAAATCTAATTTTGATTGTTTTATGCATGATTCTTGTATGTGAATATGCATGATGTATGGCGCAATAGCCTTTGGACCTAGTTTAATTTTGGGTTATGTAATTTTAAAATCGGGTCTGCGTGCTCTGCCTTTCTCTATTATCTCTATTGTACTTCTTTCTTGCATCTCACTCCCCTCGAATGTAATTCGAGGTTTCTTTTCAAATATATAAAATTAGATTTGTAATTTTATTTTGAAAGTTGTGGAATGTTTGAGAAGAAGAAGCGAAGGAAGAAGAAGGCAAATTACTTGAAGAATCCAAAATTGTAATTAAACCTAGGTTGACCTACCGACTCCTCTAGGCTCGAGGAATCGGTTTTAGTTAAGGCTATGCACCAACACGTTTATTTTACGCTTAGTATGCATGCTAAGGGTGTATGCTATGACTATAACATGCTAAACAAGATAAAACTGGTGAGACACACAAAATAAAAATCACTCGATAAAGTATATTAAGTCAATCAATAAAAGCCTTCCATCACCATGAGTTTAATCAAACCACTATTCGTTGGAACCTTATCTGCCAAAGCGAAGGGTGCACTTCTAGCAATAGGAGGTTAAACTTCATTGGAGTTTTCCTTAATGGTGATAGGTAAACTGAAATGATATGTTTTGCTTGTTTACCAAAGCGAAGGTTGATAAGCATATCATAGGCATAGTAGAGAAGTGCACTTTACAAGTGTATATGGTGACATTTAGTGTCCACTTTGTTAGAGTAGGTGCCCTAAAGCCAATCAATTATTGTAGAATTGACTCTTTGTAATAATGTTCATTGATAAATAAAAGGCAATTTATTCTATATCATGTAAATCATATCTATATGTATTAATATATGTCCTTATAATGGTAGAATTGTGATGAGGGTATTCTTAATAGTGAGAACCCTATGAGTACATATGGTGGTCATTCTAGAAATGTCCGTAGCCCCAGTATTATCCTAACCAAGGACACAGATAATACGGTAAGGCTATCATAGTGTTGAATGACCCTGTCAAAAGGTAGTGAGTGATCTCACTTGTCAATGTTGTTTGCCGACAACCTAGTGCAACACATGAGTGCTTGTTGTAAGCAAGTTCACTAGACTAACCCACCAGAGGATTCCATATAGATGGTAACCCTAATGTCTATGGAACAAATCCTCTAACGAATGGTGGTGCATGTGATCATTAGACTTGAGATCATCAGAGCGTCTTGTGCACCGGTTGGTGTAGTTTGACACTAGCCCAACGTAGTTCTATTCAGAGCTATCAATACGGTAGTGAGTGGCTGCATCAAGGAGTGTATCAAGACTATGGTGGATCGACAGAGGATTTATCACTCCTAGGTATGGGAGAATTTCTCTCACGGTGCAATTTAGTACATGACAATGACACTAAAGTTGTGGCTACAGTGGGATTAAGTTATTGCCCAATCCAATTTATTATTCTGATCATTGGTCCAGTAACTGAACACATATATTTCGGGAGTAACTGAGGTTGACACTATTTCTATATCTCGGTCTCGATGAGAAAACAAATGATAAAAGGATTTAATTGCACGGTAACCATATTGTTGACAGGTAGCTATTTCACTGAATCCGATTCTACCAAGTGGCCATGATGCCTTACTAGGGGCCAATCTTTGTATGTGTGTAGTTCAACGATTGATAACTATCAATCGCGATACTACTCACTGTCGATATGATGAGGAGCCTACGAGTCACACACATAAGAAAACAGTTTAAGGGTGGTTAACTATGGAAGGGTATTTTCGTCTTTTGGA